>JARACY010003334.1:0-34085 GCA_029255725.1 Scrobipalpa atriplicella
ATTGAGAGCAATATTAAGTATGGATTTGACAGATCGTTTTGTACTGAAATGACATTTCTGTTACGGACTCAAACTCGCTGTCACTCTTGAGAGCTGATTATAAATACGGGCCTTAGAATATTGAGCTGACCTGTGTATGTGTGGTAGTAAAAGAAGTATGTGAGGTGCTGTTAACTCTGCTTAAGTATTCGTATGGACTGGAGATCGGCCGGAGCTTCTTAACCACACAGCGAGCTGTCACGTTCAGACGGGGGTAGCTGTAATACGAGGGACATTACATAAATCACGCCTTTATCTCTAATGGGGCAGGCAGAGCGTCAAAGACCCATACAAAGGTCGTTACGCCTCGTCTGACAAGTTTTGAGTTATTTAAGATAGATCTGTATATAATGCTTTGCTGTAGTGACAGGTTGTCAGCCCATCACCTAAATTACAATATACGCTCGAATCCTTTAACTGGTTTTTTCACCCCGTGTAATATTGTAAATATATGCAACTTACAAGACGCCATTATAGCTGACAATATTGATTTCTGTTTCCTTTTCCTTTGGGCTGCTGTCTCTGTCTGTTGCCTTCACTAGTTCCACAACAGAGTTATTCATTAATGAGTAGTTTGGTCGCTTATATGACTTTACATTGTAGCTTCTTAGCACCTGAAAAAAGTGGAATTTTCAATCGAAATTAATTATGATATTAGTAATAACAAAACAGCTTCCTAAAGAAGAAAGAATAATTAAATTAAGTTAATTAAGACATACCTAAAAACTAGCCAGTCCTTCACCTAAATTACAATACATCAAAGCCCCCAATCTATAATTTTTTTACAATGCTCGGAAAGGGAAGCAGCTGCCACATTCTATAATATTCTATTCCTGGTCCAGTATGTAGGACACTTTTTACCTCAGAAAAAATGTTATTAAGCTATCCAAAGCTTAATAACATTTTATAGCCACAACTATCAAAATTAAGTTTCTGATATGTTTCTAAAGGAAAGTTGTTCAATTGTATGGTAGGTTCATTCGGTTCCAATTTTTTTTTACACCTAGTATAAAATTAAATAACAACAAATTTTTGTTTACCCGATCACTAGTATTCTTTGGAGAGTCTGAGCGGGGATGGTACTTGACGACGGGTCTGAGCTCCGGACTGTAAGCCCTCTTCGGAGTCAGGTCTATTGGTGGAGACATGCGGGTGTTGCTTGAGGATACTTCCATTGCCTGAAAGAAATTCATAAACTTTTTATTTAGTACTTTATATACCTAAGAGTAACCTCTTGTGTGTGGTTGAAATAACTTGATAAACTCTGGTGTTAGGGTTTTTATGCCTGTAATAAGTTTCTGAGGTAATTTGTGTAATGATGAGTAATCTCTTCCTTCAGTAATGCTGTTTTTGGAATTTATTTGATTTACATGAATTACATCATCAAAACAATTTTTCAAATGTGCAAATGTAAATTGTTCAGAAATACTTTTACAAAATGTTGGCAACTTGGGGAACAAACCAGGGAAAAATGAAGGGAGAGGAGCATGAGATAAAATTTTAAATTAAAAAATCAAAAAACCCAACTGCGTAGGTAATATTACTTACTTAATTTATAAAATTTACCTTTAAAAAGATAAAAACAAGTAGGCATATTTCGATTTATTATCCATTGACTAGTATTTATGTCCTCTTGCTAATTACATCAGTCAAACAAGTTCATCTGCAGCAAAATCTTACAAAAATCTCATGCAGTCGGAGGCAATTTGTCCTATAAGTTGGTATTTACAATTAAATCATAATTATAGCCTCCGACTGCACGAGATTTTTGTAAGATTTTGCTGCAGATGAACTTGTTTGACTGATGTAATTAGCAAGAGGACATAAATACTAGTCAATGGATAATAAATCGAAATATGCCTACTTGTTTTTATCTTTTTAAAGGTAAATTTTATAAATTAAGTAAGTAATATTACCTACGCAGTTGGGTTTTTTGATTTTTTAATTTAAAATTTTATTTAATACTTTTTAGTTTTAGTTATACTGAGACGGAAGCCTGGATGGTGTAGTGGATAGGGCTGAAACCAACATAATGTGAGCTGCTCGTGTAAAGCAACTTCAATATAATTGAGGATCAAGTTAGAGTGGTCTTTCTAGGAGTAGGATTTTTCCGATTGCGCTTAACTTTAAAACATTTAATATCTACCTAAAGTATTGATCGAAATTATTTAGTGTAATAGACAAGTATAATCTACTTTTAATGCCCAAACTTACTAACATGTTTATTTGGATAAAGATTTATACTGAACTCGAGAAAAGATTAATAGCAAACTTTAAGTCGTTATAAATCCTAAATGGTTACTCCAAACGAAAAATGGCGTAAGAAACCTTTAACTGATTTTCAAATACCTATTCAATGATACCCCACTCAATATAGTTCGCCATCTTTTGTTTTTTATATTTTTCACAAAATGGCGTCTGTTTGTCGCCATATTTAATTTTGATCAAAATAATATCTTCAGTGACACTCGCATGGTTAAGACGAATCGATTGACGTATGAATCATTAAAATCGGCCCACGCGTTTGGTCTCTAGAGTGGCGCAAAGGAACAAACATACATACATACATACATACATAGGCTGATAAACACAATACCCTCCTTTGCGTTGCGCAGTCGGGTAAAAAGAAGATAGATTAGATAAGAACCAACCTGCAAACGCATCTTTTTTTTTCCTTTCTTCTTGATGCCTTTCTGCGTGTTCATCAGCCTCTCATGTCGCACCCTCTGGACTATTCCTGCCACTTCTGATGCCGTCTTGTGGGTCTTTGCATAGATTAGTTGGACTAGGTACATTTTCTGGCAAACAAAAACTCAAATTCATATTTTAAGAATCTTATAAGTGGAGATGAATAAGTGAAAAAATTATTCGCTATTAGACCTACTTTGGTTTGGAGTACAATGACTGATTACCTATAAGTAATTTTGAAGATTACTGACCAACTTTTTACTGCAGATGGCAGGTGTAGTGTATTGATAAGGGCTGTACCTACATAATGCAATGTTAACAAGGAATGCTGATGCCATTTCCTGGGATTATCTCTAAATCCGGTCAGAGAGTCAAGTTCAGGGCGGAGTGTACCTAGGCGTTGGAGTATAAGCTTTGGGGCACTATAAAACGCAAAATACAAAAAATAATCTAAAAATTCTAGGAAAAAATAATTTTACTTTGGACTTAGAAAAAATGCAGACAAAATTGACCTCCCATGAATTTTTTAGTCTTTTTTCCATAGTGCCCCAAAGGCTACACTCCAACACTAAATCCATCATAAAAAATAACATTTTCCGAATTTCACCAAGCACTCATTTTTTTCCTGGTCCTGTTATGGCGCCCTCTTTCCTCTCCAACCCTAAATCGCCTTTCACGGCACCTTTGGAGAAAGATTAGGTGATGCTATTTTGTTTTTAGTAAAGATGGCTAAACAAGTTGAAAAGTTTGTGATCAAATGTTTTTCTCACCTTGACATTGGAAGGCAAAGACATACTCTTCGCAATCTGCTGCAGAACTCTGTAGGACAACTCCTCGAGTTCATATTCCGAGAATTTGTGTATTTCTTCCATGATTTTGTCATCAGATTCTCTCAATCCTGCCAGCACGTGGAGCGAAAGACCGAAATATCTTTCCGGGGTTTGTAAAGTTACCCTCACTTGATAGATGGAATGGAGTAGAAACAAACGATTAACGGTATAAATTACCTACTACCTACCCTTCTTTTATTTCAATGATTTTAAAATATTTCGACAAAAACAAAAACAACTTCATGTTTTGATTTTGAACTTTTTTTCGATTATGCGAATTTGGAATGTTTTTTTTTAAGTTGTAGCAACGTTCCATTTCACTCTGGCTTACCTGGCTTACATGTTAATTTTCTTTGGAAACTTTTTACCAATTAAATTCTTTTAGAAAGCAAAGATTTCTGAAAGAATTTGCTACATAAATAATTAAAACTAATCAATTTTATTGTTTTGTTTTACGAGGCTTCTACGTTTCGTATGGTTTCGTAGAATGGAACGACATTTTAGTTCATAATATCCACAATAGATGGCAGTAAACTTGCAGTAGTCTAGATAGTAAATCTACTCGATAACAGATGTCGCTAGTCCTATAGTAATTCTATTTAATAACAGATGGCGCCACTCAGCGAAATAAAAGACGAAAAGTAATAAAACTTTTAAAATTTTAATAATGATTAATTTTATTTATACATAGATTTTCCTATAAGTGGAAGTTGTACAGCATTCCTTGCTTCCATTTGACGCTGTTGAATCACTTTTCTAAACGGATGGACTGGATTTGTGCTGTAAATAAAAATATATAAATTCAACAAATTGTTAGAGAGCTAGCTAATGTTTGTTTCTAGTTATTTTCCTACAAACCTCTCTCTTCCAGGCGCTTTATCAAGTTTTTCCATCTTATCTCTGAACATCTCGGCTTTTCTAGTGAACGGACGCTGCTTCTCTTCAATAGTTTGTAACTCTGTCTCCTGTGAAAGAATATTCATCACGTGCGAATAAAACATGGTCTAGTGGTCAAAGCTATGGGCTTCTGATCCGGGGGACGTGGGTTGGATTCCGATGCATGGGGGAACACATAGTTAATATAGTATTAATGGGCCCGATTCGTAACCACCCTGACTTAACTTAAATCTCAACTAAAATTATTGCCATCCCGTTCTGTTCTCTCATGATAGAAAGTGACAGATATGGACTTATATTAGTTAAGTCGCGTATTTTGCAACCACGAATTGCTACCAATATCTGTGACATAGTTACTATTTCGTTAATTTATCACTATGTGGGATTTTCATTTTTCCCACTTTGGTTAGGACAATGCAGGCTGAGCCACCTATAAGGAAAGGCACGTGCTTCGGAAGGCACACTAAACCGTCGATCCTGTTTTGATAGTGGTCGAGGAAATTTAAAAATTCGACACCAGGTTCATCGGGTCGATCGAGTCGAAACCCACACGACAAGGAGTAATTAAAAGTTTCAACTTACCATAACCCTCTGATTCTCCCTGATCTGTCTGGAAAGGCCCTGCCTATACTCTATCTGCCTCCTCAGCTCGACATTGGCACTATCAAGCCTATTCTGTAGTTCTTTGACAGCTGTCCTTTTCACTCTCTCCATACGACACGCTCGATCTTGTCTCTCTCTTTCTAACTCCTGGTTCCGCTCTTCTATGTGTCTTCTGTATTCTTCTGCTGCTTGCTGGAAGAAGTATACATAGAAAGTCACACATGTGTCCCTTACGGGGTAGATAAGGCGTTGAACATAGGTACATACTCGGAGATACAAGACGCCTTTATCCCTAATGGGCTAGGCAAAGCGTCAGCGCCACAGGACACCCCTATACCATAGGCCATTCCGCCACAGGTCGTTCTGACATGTATTGAGGGTTATTTTAGAAAGAATTGTACATTGATGGCAGTATGTAGGTTATCTATCCATCGCCTAAATACAGGACACGGAAATCTACGAATCCTTTTGCAGGTTTTTGCAGTATGCCCGGGAGGATAAAGCAGCTGACACATTCTATGTTTTTTTTATCGCTCCTAGTCCAGCATTACAGCAAAACCACCTTACCTCCTTACTCAAACGCTTCATAGCTTCTCTACTTCTATAAATCTCGTCAGCTTTGGTCTCTTCCTCTCTCTTCCACTTCTGTGCAATAGTATCTGCGTCCTCTTCTAGCTTGAGCTCCATTCTTCGCTCCCGGTTAAAGTGTTCAGTGAATACCTGCTTCTCTATTTGAAGTCTGTGCTGAAATAGAAAGATACTTTTGGTAAATAATAATAAAAAAATGTCTTTCCAACCTTTGGTGACGGCGGCCTATCCCAGAGACTAGCTTAGTTTTTAGTGTCCATCTTTCGCAACACACAAGTGCACTCTCTATTCCTTCAATCTTTTATTCTGCTAGGACTCTGACTGACACGGCCAGAGAGAAATCAGGTGCAGGGCTGACTATTTATCGAACCCGGGACCTCCGGATAGAAAGCTCATTGGCACATTCCGAACTTTACAAATATGTTTGCATTAATGTTTCTAACATAACAAAACTATTTGAAACTCATTAAAAACTTCTCAAACTCACAATCAGCTGTGTTGTTTACCTAACTAACAACCTATAATTTTATATTACATCATACCAAAGTACCTATTAATTACGAGTAAGTCTCAAAGTACCTATATGATTTCTTAAGCTAATTCAAAGCTATATTTATGCTCATTTATTCGGTCCGGCCAAGTCATTGTAACTGCGGTAAATCATTAGGACTAATTCTAAGGAAGTGTCCAGATAAGAACAATTTGAAATAATCAATATTTTGCGAGTTATGATTTTTTAACTAAGGGTGGCGCCACCACTAAGCATAAAGGCTCTTAAGCAAAAAATAAACATTTACCATCATCTCCCTCTGTCTCTGTCGTTCCTCCCTCAATTCCTCCAGTGCTACTTTTATGGTGTCGTTGTCAATCTCCCTCTCTTTCTTCTTCTGGTTCTGTAGTCTCGTCATCTTCTCTCTGTGACCTTCTATGAAGTTCGTCTTGTTCGTCATTTGCTGCTCTTTCTTTCTTTTTATTGCTACAAGACGAAAAGTGTATGAGAAAATATTTTGCTAGATACATACCTAATGTATTTTCAAGTAAATATTTTGCTAGATACATACCTAATGTATTTTCAAGTAAATATTTTGCTAGATACATACCTAATTGAACTTATTAGTGCATATTAGCATGGATGAATAAAATATACGAGAAATAATAGACATGCTTTTGTACGATGACATGTTTTTACGGCATATTTTTCTCCAATCTAGCATCCTATATATAAGTCTATCGCTTACAGTCCACCACGAAAGTGATGAAAGTTAAAATTCCTTTTAATTCTATTCATAAATTTTGTATTTGATCTTTCTTATTTGACGAGCTTAGCAATTTCTGGTTTTAAGTTCTTATGGACTAGTTCTTCCTCTACCTACTTATATTCTCTCACCTTCATAATGATCCTGCTCCATCTTCTTCCGCAACCTCTCTATCCTTCTGTTCTCCTTCTCTCTCTCTTGTCTGATCACCTCTTGTCTCTTTCTGTTCGCGCTGGAGATTTGCTCGTCATAAGCTCGTCTACGATCTGCCATCTCTCTTTGGCGGCGTTCGAAGTCTTCCCGTTCTATTTGTTCCTGGAAAAGCAAAGACTAGTTTAGAAATATCTTGCATATAGTTGCAATGTCAAACATGTTGGTGTTATAGGATGTCTGTTATCTTCCCCTGTTCCAAGTATTCCTACCGGTCTAGCCCTACAGTAGGATACTTGAAAAAAAAAATCTATCCCTACCAGTGCGGACAACTGTTTTTTTTGTCCATCTAGCCCTACGCTAAATGTCTTGTTTCTAAAATCTTTGTCTCTAAACATTTATTAACCTGTGTCTCTTCTACATAAAATTTTAATGAAAATTACCATATTGTATTTTATTACATGGAAGATTGATCTCTACTCTTTATAAATCTACTCAATAAATCTTTTAAAGTAGATTTTTCGGTGAATCTATTCAGTGCCTACCTACTTATTAATGTTAGTCTAGCTAGGTACTTGTATATTTTATATTATTTATGTGAATAAGTCCGGCTGAATGATCCCAACAAAGCGGTGGTAGGCTCCGCAAGGGGCCGCCTGGCTCGCGACCACCCTCTCACCGGAGTCCTGCGCCAAACAGCTTGCTGTGTTCCGTCGGTGCGTGAGACTACCAGTGCCTTAACAGGCGTCTTCTGGGTTAGCTCGCTCCATCATCGACTCTGTCACGGTCATCGCTGACCTTTGTGTCTAGAGTCAAGAGCTAACCCATTCCAAGTAAAAAAAAAAAAAAAACTTTGTGCAAACTGACCTTTCTTCTAACATCTTCTACCAGAACTCGATGCCACAGAAAGTCGATACTTTGTTGTTCTTCTTCCATTTTCCTTTTATCTTCCATTTGCATCTTCTGTGACTCTTTTAGTTGTCTCTCATCTGCTCTTGTACACTGCATTCCTCGTGCACTGTAAATAAATTTTGATATTCTTAATAAATTTCATAATTATCAGCATCACAGTTCGTATAATACGTCCCCACCGAGAGGAATAATTTTAGTAAGATTATTCATCAGGCTAGGCAAGACTAGATTTTCTATTCAGTAGTCTATTTTTGAATCAAGCTTTAGATAATTTTATTCCTATTTAATATAATAAATGAATAATGTAGTAAAAGACTTACATCTTTTCCCTCTCCAACGCCTTCTGACATTCTCTAACTTTCTCCCTCTCTATCTCTTCCTCATACTCTTTTAACTTCTTCTCCCTTTCTGTACAATAATCACACTCCGCCATGGCTTGTTTCGTTGCTAACTCTTGCATCAATTCTTCTTCTTCCCTCTCAAGAAGGAGTCTGAGCTTCTCTCTTCTGTGTCAAAGCTTCTTCTCTTCTTTTTCGAGAAGAGCTTTCACTCTTTGTCCTGCTACGTTTACGATCAATCTGCAAAAAAGATTTTACTTTACGGTTAATAGAGAGAGGGGTGGTCTACCGATAATAGAGAGGAGTTTCTAACTAAGTGAACTTTCCCATACAAATTGTCTTGTCGAAGTTATTTTGTATGGAAGTGTTTTTTTTTGTGAAAGTGTTACGTTTCATTGACTGAGCAACCCTTTCAGTTTCAGTTTTTGGTTGGTAGTACACTGTCCAAGCTTGAGCAAATACCGACCAGCAGGCCTATGATGCGCACTGAAGACTTCGATTTGTCTACAGAATCAGAATCAGAATCAGAACTTTATTTGTAGTTATGGGTACAATATAAAAATAACAGTTAGAATGTTTAGGCATAAGTACAGGTGCTCCATAACTTGCCATCGTATGATAGCGTACAAATGTTTAAATCTTAGAAACTAAGGGTGCTAAACAAGCGTCACATACTTCACTATGATTAATGATAGATAGATAGATAGATATAGATAGATAGATAAATCATTTATCATTTATTCGGTACCAGTTATTACAGTTAGACATCTTAAAACTAAATAGTCTAAAAGTTACAAAAGATACCGAAAAGGTTCCCAGCTCAGCATGTGCTAAGTCCAAGACAGTAGCGCTGGTTATCAGCAGGAACCTTAGGTACTAAACTAACTTAACCTAATGCACGTCCTTTTCCGTAGTGAAGTGCGCAACGAAAGAGTTAATGCGTAGACAAAACGCATCATAACCCTGCAGGTGTAGGAACAGTGTACCAGAAACTGAAAGCGTTGCAATTAGATTGTTGTTATGAACGGGATTATTACCACGATTATGTTTATTGTTACCTCGATATTTCGGAGTTGTTTCAAACTCCATGGTCACGAGTAGACTGGCGATGCGAATGTTGACGTCTTCTAATTCCAGTGAACAACCGCGAAAGTCTCAAAACTTATACTGAAAGCGTTGCTCAGTCAACGAAATTGAACAACTTTCACCACGAAATTCTTTTATCTGTCTAATTGAGGTAGTCATATATTGTAAGGGAAAGTAAAAAAAAAGAAACATTTCCTGAAAGAATTTCCCGGTGAAAGCTGTTCATTTTCGTTAACTGAGAAACTGCTATCATATCAGTTTCTAATACACTGTCCAAGCTTGAGCAAATATAATTTAGGTCTAGGTGGTAAAGATGCTTACTTCTGCAAATGAGTCCTGTCATAGCCCACCACATCCTCCAACTTCTTCATCTGATCCACGTCTATAGTTGGCTCCGTCTCGCATTGTTTGCGTTCCTGAAATTTTAATGTTGTTATCTTCAAGAGACAGATACTAAGGCTCGCATTTATAAAGTGATTTCAAGATTGAGAGCAGTATTGAGTATCGACTTGACAGGTCATTTTGTACTGGAATGAAATTTCTGATACGATCTCAAATTCGCTGTCACTCTTGAGAGTTGATTATAAATACGGGCCTAAGAGTGGTTTACTTATTACCTATTCTATTATAGATAACTTAGGCCCGTATTTATAAACAGCTCTCAAGAGTTACAGCGAGTTTGAGTTTGCATCAGTAATGTCATTTCAGTACAAAACAATCTGTCAAATTCATACTTAATATTGCTCTCAATCTTGAGATCGATTTATAAATACGAGCCTTAGGCGCTTTCCATATTGGACTGGGAGCAAAAGAAAAGCAGAGAATGTGCCAGTTCTCCTCCTGATCATGCTCTCAAAAACAGCAAGGTGTTCAAAGCTTTAATAATTTATTGTAAATTAGGCCATGGGCTGACAATCTGTCACTATAGCGATACACATTTCAATGTCTAAAATACATACATACATACATAAAATCACGCCTTTATCCCTAATGGGGTAGGCAGAGCGAAAACGACCGAAAGGTAATTTCGCCACGTCTGACAAGTTTTGAGGGTTATTTCAGATGGTCATGTGTATTTCTATAGTGACAGGTAGTCAGCCCATCGCCTAAATTGCAATACATTAAAACCTTCGAATCCCTTAGCTGGTTTTTACAGCATGCCCGGGAGGAGATGCAGCTGGCACATTCTATGTTTTTCTATCACTCCCAGTCCAGCATGGAAGAATGTCTAAAATTGCTCTTAATATTTCTCAGTCGTTGTGAAAACACATTTTATTAGGCGTATTACTCTCTGCCTACCCCGTAAGGGATAAAGGCGTGACTTTATATTATGTAGCTTAGCTTAGGTTAGAAGATAGCTTACCCTCCAAAACCGAAGTGGATGACCGAAGTAGATGACAGGATCTTTAGTCTTCAACTTTGCCAGTCGGACCATTCTGTTCTTTTTTTAAATAGTAACTTAACATCAACAGCTATTACGTATGTATTTCATAAACAATAAGTAAAAAATAATAGTATGTTTTCACAAAGTACTGTCATGTTTGTTTTAATAAAGCAAATATTTGTCAAAAAACAACTGAACTACAACAACTGTTTACGAATGATAATAAAGTTGAAATTATTGATTTAACAGTTGCTTAGGAAACCATAGTGTTAACTGCCTCCGTGGTGTAGTGGTCTAAGCCGTGGGCTCCCGATCCGGAGATCCTGTGTTCGATTCCCAGGGGAAGGAAAACTTAGTGTCCTCTGTTGTATGTTCATTGTGTGCAATAAACTGTTAAATAATAGTACCTTACGATACAAGTGCGGTGCGTTGATAGTTACAGCCGAGGCGATATTGCTAGCCCGAGCCGTAGGCGAGGGCTATAAGGAGGCAGAGGCTGTAATTATCAAAGCGCACGTATGTCGTACGACGTTTTATAACATATTTGCGAGGAAATAAATAGAACTAGATAAAAAAAATAACAATACAGCGAAAAGAAAAAGCGCGCGGAATAATTTTTACTTATTCACAAATTAGGATGCGCGCGCATCAACGCTTTCTTTTTTAAGCCATAGTACAAAGAAACAAAAAACCAGCCAGTATTACTAATAAAGTAAATTAATATATTTTTGATTTTGTTACAGATAAATGGTTGTAATTTATTGTAAAAATTAATTAAATCAAAGAATTAAATGATTATTTTATTATACTTTATCTCCCAAAGTTAATTTTATTTATAAAATGTTGACCACTTTTCTGCCATAAAAACTCTTTGCTAAGATTTAAAAAAGTACCGTTCGATAAACCGTGCGTTTTACCTAATTAAAAAAAAAACTCGTGTGTTTTACAGCACTCGTGCATTTTACATTACGATTACGCACAAGTACGTAATAAGATACAATACAATATTGAAATTGGTGTAATAATAGACCCTTTACGAGCAAATGTGTTATAAATAAATATAAAGATACACCTAGAAGGTGTAATAGAAATGGAAGAGGTGCGGCGCCGGTACGTCGCCAGTGCGTCGTTTTTGTATAGAAACTTCAAATCAAGCTGCGCTGCGCAGACGTAAATTACATACAAAATCGGCGCATCGGCGACGCACCGGCGCCGCACCGCTTCCTAAATGCCATGCCCCTTAGGTAATACAATAAAACTACCTTATGCATCAAATATATTACCTTCATGCACCAAATACGCCATTAAAAAAAAAACAGCTAAACCATCTAGCCGTAATTTAATGGTCTAGTCTAGGTCTAGACTAACTTACTTACAGCTTTATGCCTGGGTTTACGTACATAGTTACTTACACTACAAACTCATAAGAAAGTGGTCAAGGGTGTATCAGGCTTGGCATAAAATGTAGTTCCATCAGGTGATTGTTTCCGTATTTCTGAAGGCACGTTATACTATCGGTCCTATTCGCTGCCTCTTAGAGCTGTTAAATGAAAATACACGTAAAACGCTCGTATTTATAAAGCAATCTCAAAGTCAAGATTGATAGCAATATTCAAATGGATTTGATAGGCCGTTTTGTACTGAAATAACATTTCTGATACGAACTCAAACTCGCTGTTAATCTCAAGAGCTGATTATTAATACGGGCCCCTATTAAATGGTAAAACCTCTGAGACCTTCTATCTAGTCCACACTTATGGCTCTATCCTCTAGTATAATCGAACCGAAGATATCCGGTTCGAGAGCTCAGGCTTCGACCACTTGACCAGACAGGCAGTATAAGGTCACATCGGTAAAGTATGTTTTGTAGATCTCTTGGACGATCTTAATTAGGAAATACGCCCTCTATACAATTAAGAAGGTTCTTCTTATCCCCGAGGGAACCCTGAGGCAATCACAGATCTACTATGGAGTAGACTACGCAAATTGTAACCGTAGGAAAATCAAGCTCGTGCCTATGCTTTATTTCAATGACGGAAAATCGATACGAACGTGTTTTGTAGCCCCTAACTAAATTGCTTTTTCTTTACAACTTAAAAGAAATTCAAATAAAGAATCAGTAAACATAATTTTATTATGTTTGTGACAAAGTTATAATCTGTTGTTTCGAAATTAGAAACTCTGCCAGGTTACATAGAAAAATATATTTACTAGCCGCAAATCACATCAATGGCGCAGTGGATAGGGACGCTACCTCCTGAAGACCTACCTACAGAAGGTCGTTCGAACCCCACCACGGTCCAATGTGTTTTCTGATTTTGAAAAATATGTACGTTTATTCGGCGCTTTTTTAAAGGAAAAAATCGAAAGGAAACTGCACACACCTCACCTACGTAGAAATTAAAGGTTATTTGGCATGTCGACCAAGCTGGTGATAACATACCTACAGAAAAACAAGGTGTGTGAATTAATTTGCGCAATCTTCTCCATGTTAGGTCTGTGGGTTGGTATGGTCGGAATAGCACTACAAAATGGTTTTCTTGCGTGCACCGTATAGCTACCATTTTGTTTTCTAGCTACTAATAGCTAATAGTACCTACTACCTACTTGGCCCAGCCTACTTAGATGAAAATTACAAGATAGTTTCAGTATTAAAAGTCAATTTTGTAGGCAGTAAACATTTTTCTATTAGTTCGATGCTGGACTGGGAGCGATAAAAACACAGGTAGAATGTACCAGCTAAGCTGCTTCTCTATTTCAGCACAAAAATTGCCGTGGGATATAATTAAATTAGACATGATTATTTCTAGGTAGTAAGAATGTGTATAGAAGTATAAGTATCTAAGGCTCGTATTTATAAAGCGATCTCAAGATCAATATTAAGTATGGATTTGACAAGTCGTTTTGTACTGAAATGACATTTCTGATTCAAACTCAAACTCGCTGTCACTCTTGAGAGCTGATTATAAATACAGGCCTTAGAAGTAAGAATGTAACGGTGCAAAATGAAAACAAGATTTCCTAGATCCTAGAAAAAAAATCCACAATTGTCCAGGCCTTAACAACCTATATGCCAAGATGTTTGGCTTCCCCAGCCAGACAGACCTTCCAGACGAATAGGGATAGATAATGCGCGCACATAAAGAGGGAACACACGACAATGCATTCGAACACGCAACACTATTGACACAGAAGTTGGAAACGTGTGGTAGAAATGTCAAACATTCGATTTTATTTCTGCTTATATTTTGTTGAATAATCAAGCATTGGTGCAGGTATATTTATGCTATCTTGCCTGATCTGACGGTAAGTGACGATGCAGTGCAGATGACGTTGTATAGCATATTCGCCTAGTAGCGACTAGCTATTTCTCGCCCATTCAAAAACACGTCGATAGATTTGCCAGCGGAATAATTTTATTGGCATTGTTTTACGATAATTTAATAAACCAGTTTTTATAATTGTAAGTAAAGTAATAACTTTATTATGAGTCGTTATATATTGTAAAAGCAAAGCATACATATGCTCATGCATGTTTTTTTTTTTTCTATTTATTCAGTCGACGGCATCATTTAAATTCTAAGGCATGTCTATTCCAAACATTATCATAGTTCTGTGCATGTCTTATTATATTGAGTGCATAGGTCCCGGGATTTACTAGTAATTGTCAGTAATTTAGCTAATAGGGGGGGTAGGACTTTGGACTGAGGACATATTACTCCTGAGGGCACAGACGAATAATACAGGGGGGTAGTTATACATCAATAGCATACGAGGGTATTGGCGCCCGAGCGCAGCGAGGCGAGGGCATCAAGGAAACGAGTATGCTATTGATGTTAACACTCGAATGGAACACACTGCTTTACATATCGAATGAAAGATAAGTTCAAATAAATTAAAAATTAGGAAAATTAAAGCATGAAAAAAAAAACCAGCACCTAAGCAAAAGTCACTCACTGTGAATCACAAAATATCTCCATTCGCGTAAGAAAATTTATCAAACTTGCAGTAGGCATTTTGTTCATCATACTGATTGTTTAAATATTTGATGTTACTTATTAAAATACTGAGAATTAAATCGATAAACACAAATGTTGAGGTTATAAAAACCACAGACTAAAAATATAATTCATATCATGCTTCTTTTTATTTTGCCGCCTTATTCCATAAATAAAAATTAAAGAAATAAAATTTTCTTAAATTCAAATACAAAATCGATTTAGATTCGAGTAAATATACGCGATTCCGAGAATGGAAGAAATATTGAATAGGGCTTTTAACTTTTTAAAATATAGTTTTTAACTTTGACTTCTAGCAAAATGACAGTTCTTTTTTTTAAATTTCTTAATTTCCCTTGGGAATTTATGCCAACATAGTTTGGTTCCCTAAAACCCAGCTTTCAGGGAACCAAAGACCATATAATAAGGTATGAGATATGTAAAATACATTGTATATATTTTTTTCGCTCCTAGTCCATCATGGAAGAGCTTTTAAATAAAAATAAATGAATAAAGACACTGCAATAGAGGCCGCAATATAAATTGTATTGGTAACCCGCCATTCTAAGAAATAGCCCGCGAGTACGCCGGCGCCGGTGCTTGGGATATTAAATTGAAGTCGGTATAAAATATGAAGAAGAAGAATGCTCTTAAAGGATGTTCTAGATACTCCTGGATAGAATTTTCTCTGAGAAAAATTCTAAGCGCGTTTCTTACTGGATAACGGTATTCTATTTTTTTTGTTAAGGGGATCTCCGGTGCCGCCAGCGCCCTCATCATAAAAAAAACATTACTCACTGAAAACGCAATGAATCGAAAATCCGGTAAACCAGATTAAAGAATAGGTACTGAAGTTTGTTTTAAGCACTATAAATTCATGATTCCGTGTTTACAGCAGTTACAGATACCAAAAGTGCTAAAAGTGGCCGTTTTTCGCAAATTTTCCTTCTGTTACTACCAGGAACTATGAATTGCAACTTTATGATGTTCTAAATTATCTTCTTTGCTTTTATTTCAATCTGGTTTACCGGATTTTCGATTAATTGCTTTTTCAGTGAGTAATGATTTTTTGACTGATGAGGGCGCCACCTGGCTCAGGGTAGCCACTTAATCTTTTACTCTTTTTTAGGGACTTCATCTGGTTGAATTGGATTCTCTAATCTGTCTCTATCATGAACCACCATTTTGTCTAGTGTAGAGAAAAGAGGGAAGTTAATAAGAATTAAATAAAAACACAAAAATTGATAAACTTCTCTATAACGGGTGTAAGGGACAACGTACCAGAAATTGATAGGGGTTGATTTTTCATTATCTAAAAGAATTTCCTGGGAGTCATGGAGGGAGAAGAGAGAGGCCTCTGCCCAGCAGTGGGACACATAACGGCAACATAAAATATAAGAATAAAGTATGTCCTGGTGAAAGTTGTTCAGTTTTTTGACTGAGCACCCCTATAAGTTTTTGTTAGATACGCTGTCTCTTAGACCCGGTATGATTTACTTAATCTAAAGAAAACTGTCCCACTGTTTACACCCTGTATATGAGAACACATTTACTATTCTTATGAGCGTATATTTATTTCTGAATAGAAACGATGTCTTTAGAAATTGAATTCTGCAATGTAACAGTTTACCAAGTCAATGAAACAGTATACCGGGTGTAAGGGACAGCGTCCCGCAAACTGATAGGAGTTGCTCAGTCAAACTGAACAACTATCACCGGGATTTTTTTTCAGGAAATGAAAAAAAAAATTTGCTTTTTCATACAAAGTGACCGCCTCGATCCGACAATTTGTATGGAAAAGCAAATTTTTTTTTTCATTTCCTGAAAAAAAATCCTGGTGATAGTTGTTCAGTGTCGTTGACTGAGCAACCCCTATAAGTTTGCGGGACGCTGTCCCTTACACCCCGTATAAGTTTGTTGTATTAAAACATGTAGACATAGAAGATAATAAAAACAGGATTCGAACCCACGACCGTTCTCTACTAACAAACTGAGCTATTACACTATCTTGAGCAATGTAATGAAGAGGGTAGGTAATTAATTTATTATTTATTTATTTTTATTTTTAGGAAAACCAACTGCTATTACATCACGCACAGTAGGTACTTAAAATTTATAAAAACAGTAAGCCAATTAAAGGTCGGGTCAGTAATGAATCAATCAATGAGTACGTAATAAAATGACAGTTATAAAAACGACACTTGCCTTCCGAAGCACGAAATCATCGTTATTATCAGACAATGAAGTGATACAGCATGTATTAATCTATCAAAATTCATATAGGAAGAGTATTGAAATAAAGGCATTCCTACTTCATAAAACTTCATCAAATAACAAGACTGAAATGTACTATAAGGCCAACTGAAAAGGCGCTGTACCACTAAAAGGCCCTTTTCCATACAATTTGGAATATCCTTTGCGTATAAGAGGATTTGCCAGTCGCTTTCGCGGCACAATGGAAACGATCGATAAAAACGCGCGAAAATGCATTTCGATATACTACCCCATCCTGGGAGCTAGAGAGGTGAATGTTTCGGCTGCATAACCGGTTTTCGACTACCATTTATACAGCACACTGTGATAAAAAGGGATAAAAAAGGGATTTTAGAATAAGTTTATACTACCCTGATAGATAGAGAAAGGAATGATTCGGTAAATTGGTGAAATTATTAAAATTTATAGTTATAGATAGGCGCAAAAATCCTCACCGTGGCTGCTGTAAAAGATGGGAATACTTCGGCTAAACTGGCTGGACATTTAGTTATTCCCCCCTGTAGCATGCCACCGCGCGATAACGTATATGTCGCATATATCTGTCAAACTCCCATACAATTTGACAGTTAGATGTGATAAAATGTGTGATAAAGTGGCTATCGCGGCCTTATCGCGGCTGCATGCTACGGGGGCATATGGCTCTTGATTTTTATCATTCCCACTATATCGCTCCGAAAACAACGCCTAGCATGCACGCAGCCACAACTCGTATGATAAATGATGATAGGGCTAGATTTGTAGAGACAGCTCGTCAACGGGTTAGTAAAATTATGTACCTGATTATAGCGGTCTAATTAAACTTCAAAGATGAAGTGCGTCTCAAAATTTATGTTCCGTGGTGCGAAGGAAAAGTGCACAATATAACTCCGTATTTTTAACGTTGCGTTATCGATACAAACTTGTTTTGCGGTCCATAAACTACTTTTTCTTTTACAATTTTAATGAAAATCAACCGCAAAACATATGTTTGTACCAAGGTTATTGTCTGCGGTTCCGTGAACCTCTGCTAAGTTGCAAGGAAATAGCTGTTTACGGGCCGCAAAACAAGTTGGTATCGTTAACGCAACGTTGAAAAAACGGAGTATAAATGGTTAAATAAATAAGGGTGTGGTTTTTTTACGGTAAAAAAATATAGTGTCTAGGATGTGGTCTAGGTCAATGATCTAGGTATAGAAATTTCCGCGGGATGCCAGGTTAAAATTGCATGACCCAAGCCAAGGTGGAACCTTCGGCGGCCGAACATTCGGTCGTATACAGTCGGCTAATTACCTACGCCGTGTCTGGTTCTTTGGCGCGCTAAGGCCCGTATTGATAAACAGTTCTCAAGTGTGACAGCGAGTTTGAGTTCGTATCAGAAATGTCATTTCAGTACAAAACGACCTGTCAAATCCATACTTAATATTGATCTCAATGTTGAGATCGCTTTATAAATACGAGCCTAAATGACATTGGTGCTGTATTACGTAAAAAACCTTTTTTATGGTAATACTGGGTGTTATTCACGGAAGTATCAGCTCGACCGAGGGTTCAACACACCTAAGAAAGGTTCGGAGCTACGAATCCGCAGGTGTGCTGTAGGCAATGCAAAAAGCTTTGACAGCGTGTTGAACGGAATCATCGGCGCCGAATGTTACGCACGTGTATTGCTGCCCTTAATCCGCATATATGTTTCTATTTTATGTAAGTCAAATGCGATTCGACATTGTCACGTGAAATCCAACAAAATAATTTATTCAAAACTGTATTTGTAAAAGTTTTGAATAACGCTGAAGCTGATTCAGTGTTTATTTTAGAAACGAAACGAAACCGATTCTTTGTTTGTATGTAAACTCAATGGTGATCGGTATTGGAAAGAAAATAAATATTTGTTTGTCAGTTTGAGTTAAACCGAAAAAAACTGAATGCGCTTCGAAACAAAAAATCGTATTGAGCCATGGTTTTAGATTTAAAAACGTCTGTTAGCTTTCCAAAAGCGGCCCAACTTAGCCATTGCCTACAATAAAAAATAATGTGCACACGGTCTTTTTTTTTTTTCACGGAATTTATCTGATATTTTTAAATAAATAAAGGCAGTGCAACTGCTGTAGTGAAATTAAATACTACCACTCTGTCAAAAACGTCGACCAACCTGGATAATATTTCGTCGTTACGTTTTCAACAGTTTGCCATGATGGACCGGAAGATTTGGTCCGAGGGTTTCATTTGTAACTGCATGTTGGACTTGGGGATATTAAAAAAAAAAACATAGAAAGTAGCACTCTGAAAGCCAGTGTAGGGATCCGAAGGCTTCGATGCTTTGTAATTAAGTTTTGGGACTTTAAAGTTGTCAGTCGTGGAAATAAATAAAAAATGGGGTCGTTGATTCTTTGCTAATCTATCATTTCTGTGTAATGTCGGGTTAGAATAACATTATCTCGTGTCGTGTCTCACCATACTATAATAAGTGTCAGCTTAGGAATAAATTCAGGGAAAGGGCAGTCAGCGTTTCCCGTAAATATGACATCTAGTTTAGCACTGAACTTGCCAATCCGCCCGTCAAGTACTATACGATATGACAAATACCCCTCAACTGGGAGAGGCCCATATCCAGCAGTGGACTGTTGCAGCAAGTACAGTATAATGGTAGTGAAATGCAACAAAAAAAAAATACGTTAGCCAAGTCCTCTCGTCTGCAAATACATTATGACATCACCAGCTGTTAGGTTCGCAATAATAAAACGCTGTCCTGTATCCCTTTATTTTATGGGCAGCCATTAAAAATAGATTTCGTTGGTCGAGGTTTTTATTAAAATTAAAAAAAGAACGGGCACGGGCTGTTTTTGTAGATTACGTAGCTGTGGGCTACGCTCGGCTCGTAGAACATTCGTAGAGAGGTTATGGTCGTAGAGGAGCTACGATCGTAGAGGGGCTACGAAGCTGATTCGGTTTTAGGGTTCCGTACTCCTGATTTCGTCATGTTGGTATGTTAGTTCTACTTCAATGACTCTCTAATTTTGTGTCACACACAAATTTTCCAAGGAACATGGTCAAATCTATAAAAAAATGGCTTCCATACAAAATTAACAATAAATGTTCTGATCAGGGTAAGACAAGGCTTTAAATTAACGAATTAAACTATAATGGCGTTGTTGGTTTTTGTTACTACATAAAAAAGTAAAATAGAGTAAAATTTATTCCAAACTGCTGCAGTTACTATGAAAGCCCTTATCCCAAGCTTAACCTCTTGTCAGTCTAGACGCCCTTTCTCTAGCCCTAATCTGCGCCCTAACACCGTATCAGACTCCCTTCATACCTTTGAGCTCACGACTAAATGAAAACCTCCCCTACATGAGAATTATTGCGAGAAGGGGACTTCAATGTGTATGTATGTGGTTGTATAGGGTGTTAAGGGCTGGTGGAAAGTACAATAAAGGGCATGCCAGCGTAAGTGAACAATTTCCAATGTGTTAACTAAAATAAGGGAAACGAAGCATATTATAATCCCATAATAATACCACGATTAGTTTTTTTTTTAAAAGATCTGTTAAAATTATATACCGGGTGTAAGGAGCAGCGTACCGCACACTGATAGGGGTTGCTCAGTCAATGAAACTGAACAACTTTTACCAGGAAATTCTTTCAGGATATAGTTTTTTTTTTTTCAAACTTACTGATCAGCCTCTATCACGTGCAACCGCCATGATAGTATTTTTATATGCAGTCCAATTCATAATATGAAAAAATACCCTCGCCATTGATCCTACTTATACAAACCACGTAAAATATTTAAAAATACCCTATTTGTTGTTACAGCGGCAGCTAAAAGTAGTCGTCTGTGGAACCCTAAAAATTATGCTTATAGATAATGTGTTTGTATGTTAGTTTGAGTTTATTTATTTATTTAACAATTTATTGTACACACTAAAGAACATAAAATACAAACAAAAAACTGCTTAATCTCATAACACTGCTTATCTTATCTCTATAAAGAAATTTCTTACAGCAGACCTACAGAAGTGAGATTTGATGCCGAGAAGCGGATATAACGTGCACAATATTAATTTAAGAGCAAAAATATGATTATAACAAAATTACAGTATAAATGTGGCTAAACCTTTTATCTAAAAATACAATATTATACTTAAACCTACATTATATAATTAAATAAATATTAAATCTAACATAAATATGTATATATATAAGTATAAATATGTGTATATATATTTATTATTTATGTGACTTTCATATTTTAATTGAATACTGTCATAAATGAATACCTTTGCCTAGCCACCAACATTACCAAAGCTAATTAAATCAGGCGGATGCAACACTATAACGAACTTTCATCACTCCACTAACTCTCATCTGAATGTTTGACTAACCAACAGGTCTTTAACAAGCTGCATACAAGCGCTATATAGGCTGTACTGGTGTTATATAGGCTGCAAAGGCCTAGCCTCTAACAGTCAATGACCAGCTTCAACTAGACGTCTAACTAGATTAGGGGCGCAATTCTAGTTAGGACTTGCTAAATCCTAATTTAAGTCAGGATTTTTAATCCATAAAAACAAATTGAAAACGTTAAATGATATTTTGATTTGACTGGGTATAAAATAACCAACAGGTCTCTCTAACAAGCTGCATACAAGCGCTATATAGGCTTCAAAGGCAGTACTGGTGTTATATAGGCTGCAAAGGCCTAGCCTTTAACCAAGTCAATTACCAGCTTCAACTAGACGTCTCACTAGATTAGGGGAACTAAATCCCAGTTTAAGTTTCCTTTTAAATTAGATTGATTGGCTTAGAAAAATTATGCGCTCAGTTTTGCATGCCTCTTGCTAATATTTGATTTATTTCTGTAATTATTAGATGTTATACTAATTTTTTTAAACTAAATTAACTGTATTGGCTTTGGTTTTATCTACTTTATTTTAGAATGTTAAATTAAGTGTTAGTTATGGTGTCATCTTCCTAGGCTCGTATTTATAAAGCGATCTCAAGATTGAGAGCAATATTAAGTATGGATTTGACAGGTCGTTTTGTACTGAACTGACATTTCTGATACGAACTCAAACTCGCTGTCACACTTGAGAGCTAATTATCAATACGGGCCCTAGTGATAAGATACGTTAGTGTAACAAATGCTAATAAATAAATAAAATAATAAATCAGTATAATTTTAGACGACATAAGGCGATTCAAATTAGGAGGTAATGTAAAAAAAAATTAAACATAGCAAAATACCCCACCCACAAAAGTTCTTGGCACGTAGCTTGGCACTTACGTAACTAGAAAAAAGTGATTCACTTAAATTAATTTAATTGTAAGCGGCATAATAGAATTGAGTCCTATCTAGTATAATGGCAGGCTCGGCTGGATATTCCCGTCGGCTCTGTCTGGGACTATAATTCCGAGGAGTGATTTGAAAGGAAATTGTTAGGCTAGAGTTTGTGTGTTTTCGTTGGAGTTTGATACCGGGTTGTATGTAGAGTTCATGTTGTCTATTTGAGATCATAACATAACTACATAAATTCATGCCTTTCTTCTTTACGGGTTAAACAGAGCAGAAAACTCATAGTAAAAGGTGTTTTCCGCAACGTCTGACAAATTCTGAGGGCTATCACTTGAATTTTTGAAGTGGAAGAAACAGCAGCTTGGGTTGATATAAATCCGTGTACATACCTACATTGTCCTTAACAAACTGAAAACAATAAAGTTATTGCCACTACCTTTCTCATCTCATACACCGACAGCCCCAGGCACCATTATACCACAAATACAGTTCAAGCTTTATGTGATATCCCTCACATAACCACGATTACGTGGATGTACTACCCACAGCACAGTACAGGGTCATAAACATTGCACATCAGCTAATTCAGCAACAACTTCACAATCCTGATTCCTGCCTCTCCCGACTATCTCCGCCCCCGTTTCCATCGCCTTTCTCGCCTCACGCCGCGTGACGGTGTCGAGGCGAAGAAATATAATAATAATAAAATAAAATTAATTATTCATAATAATAAAGTAATTGCTCAATATAAGAATTTGGTACATTATACAGCTAGTTGATTTTGGTTGTGAATATCATCATCATCATCATCATTCATCATTATTTCAGCCTACATCTACCCACTGCTGAGTATAGGCCTCTTCTTTTGTTCGCCATCTACAATAATAGTATAATATACAAAATTAGATGTTGAACCCTCGTCTCAAAACTAAGCGAAAGCCTGTATCTTGGAGTTCAGTGTTCGGTGGCACTATATATCGAGAAAGAGTCCAGGCGAAGAAAGAGTCGAGGTGAAGTCGAGGAGGCGAAGAAAGAGTTGAAGTGGCGTCGAGGCGACGAAAAGCAACTTGAATTAAAGCTACGCTTCGCGGACATTTTCTGTACAAAATCTTCGCCTTGACTTCGCCTCGACTTAGCCTCGACTCTTCTTGTATACCATACACCTAACAAGAATCAATGTGCAATATTCATTCACGGCCCCGTACTGTATGTACGCAATCCGACAGATAATCCAAACGTCAATATGGCTTGGCTGGAGTTAATTTTTGCCGTTTCCCTTACCTCGCTTCCTTTGTTTCTTTACTTCCGGTGGTCGGGTTTACTGGATTCACTCATTCATTCGTTCATTTAACATTCGTTCTTTCATTTTATTTAGAAGGTATCCAAGCCATAAAATATTTAAAAAAAAAAAAATAGTAGGTTGCTAAAATAAAGAGTTACTTTTTACTTTATTAGGGATAGTATTTTATCTCTCAACTGCCGCTCGGCCATACCTTGTAGTTATGCGTACAGACACGCGCCTTTGTTGCTTAACTACAGGTTTACATTGTTGTCGAGGCATGGAAAACCAGCATTTGACGGACGAGTAGGGATTGACGTCATTGACCATGCAATAAGCAGTGTCATAAGTAGAACCTACCCACCCCGTTTCGTTTAAAAAAAAATTACTACACAAATTATATTAATTTTGTCAGTCACTCTAAATTATTACCTTATAAATGCATTAACTGCCTCCGTGGTCTAGTAGTTGAGCCATGGGCTCTCGATCCGGAGGTCCTGGGTTCCATTCCCAGGGGGAACACAAAGTTGATATCATATTTGTTAATTTATCACTTTGTGAGATTTTCCCCAGTTTGGTTAGGACATTGCAGGCTGAATCACCTGATTGTCCGAGAAGAAAAAGGATTCCGTGCTTCGGAGGGCACGTTAAGCCGTCGGTCCCAGTCGCTGTCATTGATAGTGGTCGTTACACAAACCATGTCGGAGGCCTATTAGCTGTGCTATTAGGCGGTTTAAAAACTCTGACACCAGGGTTCATCGGGTCGATCGACTTGATACCCATACGACAGAAGAAGAATAAATGCATTACAATTTTATAAATTGCTTACATCATAATAATAGTCTAAGGGGGCCAAGGGTGACAGTAACATTTTATAATTTAATAGACACGACAACACCGGCACGGCAGGTCAGGAGTCAAATTGGGTTTGGCTCTTCAGTGTAAAATGCAATTTAAATTAATTGCAACGTGGGGTTGTCAAATACAATAATTCTTATTGAAGGGGTTTCCGGAAAATTTTGTTGAAGGGTGCTTAAAAGGTTACCCAGGCTTTCTGCTGGTTTTCCATCAATTATGGGATTTACCTCCTAGTGGTCCACCCCGAGGAACGGTAACACAGGCTTGCCTGTGAATAAGTCCGGCTGAATGATCCCAACAAAGCGGTGGTAGGCTCCGCAAGGGGCCGCCTGGCTCGCGACCACCCTCTCACCGGAGTCCGGCGCCAAACAGCTTGCTGTGTTCCGTCACTGCGTGAGACTACCAGTGTCTTCGCAGGCGTCGTCTGGGTTAGCTCGCTCCATCGTCGACTTTGTCACGGTCATAGCTGACCTTTGTATCTAGAGTCAAGAGCTGTGGTAAAGAGCTAACCCATTCTAAGTAAAAAAAAACTACTAATCTGGTCATTTTCTTCTTCTTAACAAAATAGTCAGAAGACCACAGAC
Source organism: Scrobipalpa atriplicella (assembly GCA_029255725.1). NCBI lineage: Eukaryota > Metazoa > Arthropoda > Insecta > Lepidoptera > Gelechiidae > Scrobipalpa > Scrobipalpa atriplicella. The sequence goes on from JARACY010003334.1 coordinate 25,037, forward strand.
CAGTATTCAGCAACGGCAACAGCTCTAGGGGTTCGCTTCCTGCAGGTCAGCTGGACTGGGAGCGATAGAAAAACAAAATGTTCCAGTTGCTTCTATTACTGTAGAAACAAGTAGAGGGAAATATAGCGTTTCAATGGTAGCAATTTGTGGTTGCAAAATACACGACTTAACTAATATAAGTCCATACCTGTCACTTTCTATCATCATGAGAGTACAGAACAGGATGGCAATAATTTTAGTTGAGATTTAGTTAGTCGGGATGGTTACGAATCGGGCCCAGTGTGTATTAAAATTTTGGTGATAGGCTGACTTGACTTGAATACAATACAATATTTGTAACAAATATTTCTAAAATGACCTTCGAAAGTTGTCAGATGTGGCGATAATGGTCCTTTTATAAGGCCTTCTGCGAACCCCGTAAATGATAGAGGCGTTACTATATGTATGTATTTTATTTATTACTCCCAAACTCATGAGTACTGGGCCCACGTTGTCGTACAAACGCTAAAAAAGTACGATCAAATTGTAATCTAATATATCGTCCACATAATGAAAACAATAAAAGGGCGAAACGAGACGAAACCCCATTTTAAATGTAAAGGAAAACTTATCAGTTCAAGAAACCCGCGCAATTTTAAATCGTCCAGTCAAAAATGAGATTTGGAAACTTGAAAAGGTTTCTTCGCTTCCAATTTGGGCTGGCATCAATTTTCTACCCTCATCAGGGCACAATGGAGTACGACCTTAAAAATGTGACACGGACGCTACGGAAGATAAACATTTAAAGGCTTCTGGAAGGGTTCGCTCTGTCGTTGACTGGTCTGAGCCATGGGCTCTCGATCCAGTGGTCCTGGGTTCGATTCCCAGGGGGAGGGGGGGTAGAAAAATTCACATGCGTAAACCCTACTTCAATACGTCTCCAACGAAATTTTGTTTGTTTGAGTTCCAGTTTGTTTAGATTCCCAATGCCCAATTCTCTTCCCAATTCCAATTTCAGTACAGCAGCCTCTCCTCGGCAGCTCGGTCAGATGCTTAGCTCACAAAAGAACCTCACATAACCTACTCTCAGCGAAGCGGGGGTGGGGTTGGTAGAAGGTCTTTTTATATTGCGGGGGGGCTGCGCCGCTCTCGGGATTTTTTCCGGCATGTTATCGTCTATATGGCATGATATCGGACGTATTGAACTAGCATTTCTATTTTAATAGAAATCCTAACTCAGTTGGTCTCCATAGGGGACGTATCGAACTAGAATTTTTATTTTGATAGAAATCCGGGATGTACTGAAGAAGCATTTTCTATTTAGGCGACCGAGACTTATTTTGGGTCCCTGAGCTGCAGCAGTAAGTAAGTATAATGAATGAGTTTTAACAGTTCGTTTCGTTGGCAGGACTTTATAGCTTTCGCGATAAGATATCGCTTTAAACTGCGAATATGGCTCAAGATTGAGAGCAATATTAAGTGCAGATGTGACAGGTGACTTTGTACTGGAATGACGTTTCTGATACGAACTCAAACTCGCTGTCACTCTTGAGGGCTGATTATAATTACGGGCCTATGACAGGTCACCCCTACAGTTTTCAGCTCGCCATCCGCCCTAACCGTATGTCCCACGAAGCGTTGAACGTAGCGCGCGTGCGTACAACTACCCCTAGTTGGACTCCTGTCATGGCCGCCCAGTACGCGTATCGACGCCCCGCCGTAGCGTGCGTCCCTCCCGCGTTCCAAATTCAAATATCCCAATCGACAAAAAGGTTTTCCTAACCAGCCAGTGTGTTCAGTGTAAGTGACAAATAGTGAGTGAGTTCAGTTCAGTGCGTCAGCGAAAACCGGATTGTTCTGGATCGAACCGCTTCTAACCAACTGTGAGTAGAATAGAAAAGCAATTGTAAAGGTTATAATGGCCGATTTAGGTTTGCGATAGCATCGGGACAGTGTGTTTTCTGTCTGTATGTGAGTGTTCGTATGAATAAGAAAAAAACACTCGTACTCATAGGTACCTACGTATACCAATATTTGGTATAGGGTATATCGTGTGTATTGAAAGAAACATTAATGTCTGCTTATAATGTTTACACAGCTTATTGATTTTGTAAAGTTTTGACGCTATGGGGCGGCTCAGGGTTTTTGTGGGCGGCAAGGCGCCCCTGACAGGTGGAATTTAATTATATTTTTTATGAGCCTCTCCTTCTGAATCGCTCGAAAAACACGGCGCCGGAGAGCGTCTAGGGGGGTTTCTTAAAAATGGGACTGAATTTTATGTAATATCAATTAATTTTCCCTTGGAATAGCTTAATTAAAAATTGAACAATATTGCCGTTTCTTTTATTATTATATTTTATTCGGGTGTGCTAGTCAAGTGCACTAAGTACTGTTATAGGTAGATCGGTAGAATGACGTCAGAGGTTTATGAAGTGGTTAAAAAACTCTGTCATCAGGAGCAACTACAACTGCTACAATACAACCCACACAGAAGATGTGTTCGACTATACATACACGTTTCAGTACGGTTGGGATACTTGGAAAAGTAGGTATCCCAACTAGTAGGGGTAGATGGTTTTTTTCCAAGTAGCCCTACTAGTAGGGATAGATGGATTTTTTTCCAAGTAGCCCTACTAGTAGGGATAGATGGATTTTTTTCCAAGTAGCCCTACTAGTAGGGATAGATGAATTTTTTTCCAAGTAGCCCTACTAGTAGGGATAGATGGATTTTTTCCAAGTAGCCCTACTAGTAGGGATAGATGGATTTTTTTCCAAGTAGCCCTACTAGTAGGGATAGATGGATTTTTTTCCAAGTTGCCCTACTAGTAGGGATAGATGGATTTTTTTCCAAGTATCCCTACTAGTAGGGATAGACCGGTGGTAGGGATACTTGGAACAGGGGGTTATTTTTATAAACGAAAGATTAAAGTGGGTGTACATATTGTGTCAAAAAAGGTAATTTTGAAGAAACATTACAGGCAAACGTAGGATTTAATAGCTTCTTAACGCCCTTTTTCATAGAACTTCAGTGCTCGCTTTCAGTATGCCACAATATTTTCGATACTAATTCGCCTTGTTAAAAAAAAAAAAAACATATTTATTTTATATTCTTTTCTGAATCTTTACGTAATTTAAAAAAAAACTAATTTCATGGTTTTCGGTTTTAAATCAGCCATTATTTTTATATTAAAATTTAAGTAACTGCACACGAGTGACGTCACAACGTAACGTAAGATTTGGTTTCTTGAGTAGAATAAAAAACTATTTGTACTATGTCTTTTAAAATAGCAGTGAAATTAATGTGCCCTACCGTTGTTATTTCACTGCTGTTACTGTGCAGTTACTTAAATTTTAATATAAAAATAATGGCTGATTTAAAACCGAAAACCATGAAATTAGTTTTTTTTAAATTACGTGAAGATTCAGAAAAAAATATAAAATAAATATGTTTTTTTTTTAACAAGGCGAATTCGCCCCGAACTACTAATTCGTAATCATAATCGTTTAGTCTCAGCTCAGTGTAAGAAACATACTTTGATGTCCCAATAGTGGCAAATGCTGCTGCACATTCTATATTTTACTATTCGCTCCACAGTCCAGTATTACTAATTTAAAAAAAATAATATTTACAAAGGTTGTAATTAGTTTGGGTTTAATTTATTTAATTAACTTTTGAGAAATACATGGAACAAATACGTTCCATGTTCAAAATGCATAAAGACATCAAAGTATGTTTCTTACACTGAGCTGAGACTAAACGATTATGATTACGAATTAGTAGTTCGGTGCGAATTCGCCTTGTTAAAAAAAAAACATATTTATTTTATATTTTTTTTTCTGAATCTTCACGTAATTTAAAAAAAACTAATTTCATGGTTTTCGGTTTTAAAATCAGCCATTATTTTTTATATTAAAATTTAAGTAACTGCACAGTAACAGCAGTGAAATAACAAACGGTAGGGCACATTAATTTCACTGCTATTTTAAAAGACATAGTACAAATAGTTTTTATTCTACTCAAGAAAACCAAATCTTACGTTACGTTGTGACGTCACTCGTGTGCAGTTACTTAAATTTTAATATAAAAATAATGGCTGATTTAAAACCGAAAACCATGAAATTAGTTTTTTTTTTAAATTACGTAAAGATTCAGAAAAGAATATAAAATAAATCATCTGTTTTTTTTTTTTTTAACAAGGCCGAATTAGTATCGAAAATATTGTGCATACTGAAAGCGAGCACTGAAGTTCTATGAAAAGGCGTTAAGAAGCTATTAAATCCTACGTTTGCCTGTAATGTTCTTCAAAATTACCTTTTTTGACACAATATGTAACCCACTTTAATCTTTCGTTTATAAAAAATAACCCCCATGTTCCAAGTATCCCTACCACCGGTCTATCCCTACTAGTAGGGATACTTGGAAAAAAATCCATCTATCCCTACTAGTAGGGCAACTTGGAAAAAATCCATCTATCCCTACTAGTAGGGCTACTTGGAAAAAAAATCCATCTATCCCTACTAGTAGGGCTACTTGGAAAAAATCCATCTATCCCTACTAGTAGGGCTACTTGGAAAAAAAATTCATCTATCCCTACTAGTAGGGCTACTTGGAAAAAAATCCATCTATCCCTACTAGTAGGGCTACTTGGAAAAAAATCCATCTATCCCTACTAGTAGGGCTACTTGGAAAAAAACCATCTACCCTACTAGTTGGGATACCTACTTTTCCAAGTATCCCAACCGTACTGAAACGTGTATGTATAGTCCGAACACATCTTCTGTGTGGGTTGTATTGTAGCAGTTGTAGTTGCTCCTGATGACAGAGTTTTTTAACCACTTCATAAACCTCTGACGTCATTCTACCGATCTACCTATAACAGTACTTAGTGCACTTGACTAGCACACCCGAATAAAATATAATAATAAAAGAAACGGCAATATTGTTCAATTTTTAATTAAGCTATTCCAAGGGAAAATTAATTGATATTACATAAAATTCAGTCCCATTTTTAAGAAACCCCCCCTAGGACGCTCTCCGGCGCCGTGTTTTTCGAGCGATTCAGAAGGAGAGGCTCATAAAAAATATAATTAAATTCCACCTGTCAGGGGCGCCTTGCCGCCCACAAAAAACCCTGAGCCGCCCCATAGCGTCAAAACTTTACAAAATCAATAAGCTGTGTAAACATTATAAGCAGACATTAATGTTTCTTTCAATACACACGATATACCCTATACCAAATATTGGTATACGTAGGTACCTATGAGTACGAGTGTTTTTTTCTTATTCATACGAACACTCACATACAGACAGAAAACACACTGTCCCGATGCTATCGCAAACCTAAATCGGCCATTATACCCTTTACAATTGCTTTTCTATTCTACTCACAGTTGGTTAGAAGCGGTTCGATCCAGAACAATCCGGTTTTCGCTGACGCACTGAACTGAACTCACTCACTATTTGTCACTTACACTGAACACACTGGCTGGTTAGGAAAACCATTTTTGTCGATTGGGATATTTGAATTTGGAACGCGGGAGGGACGCACGCTACGGCGGGGCGTCGATACGCGTACTGGGCGGCCATGACAGGAGTCCAACTAGGGGTAGTTGTACGCACGCGCGCTACGTTCAACGCTTCGTGGGACATACGGTTAGGGCGGATGGCGAGCTGAAACTACTGTAGGGGTGACCTGTCATAGGCCCGTAATTATAATCAGCCCTCAAGAGTGACAGCGAGTTTGAGTTCGTATCAGAAACGTCATTCCAGTACAAAGTCACCTGTCACATCTGCACTTAATATTGCTCTCAATCTTGAGCCATATTCGCAGTTTAAAGCGATATCTTATCGCGAAAGCTATAAAGTCCTGCCAACGAAACGAACTGTTAAAAACTCATTCATTATACTTACTTACTGCTGCAGCTCAGGGACCCAAAATAAGTCTCGGTCGCCTAAATAGAAAATGCTTCTTCAGTACATCCCGGATTTCTATCAAAATAAAAATTCTAGTTCGATACGTCCCCTATGGAGACCAACCTGAGTTAGGATTTCTATTAAAATAGAAATGCTAGTTCAATACGTCCGATATCATGCCATATAGACGATAACATGCCGGAAATAAATCCCGAGAGCGGCGCAGCCCCCCCGCAATATAAAAAGACCTTCTACCAACCCCACCCCCGCTTCGCTGAGAGTAGGTTATGTGAGGTTCTTTTGTGAGCTAAGCATCTGACCGAGCTGCCGAGGAGAGGCTGCTGTACTGAAATTGGAATTGGGAAGAGAATTGGCATTGGGAATCTAAACAAACTGGAACTCAAACAAACAAAATTTCGTTGGAGACGTATTGAAGTAGGGTTTACGCATGTGAATTTTTCTACCCCCCCCTCCCCCTGGGAATCGAACCCAGGACCACTGGATCGAGAGCCCATGGCTCAGACCAGTCAACGACAGAGCGAACCCTTCCAGAAGCCTTTAAATGTTTATCTTCCGTAGCGTCCGTGTCACATTTTTAAGGTCGTACTCCATTGTGCCCTGATGAGGGTAGAAAATTGATGCCAGCCCAAATTGAAGCGAAGAAACCTTTTCAAGTTTCCAAATCTCATTTTTGACTGGACGATTTAAAATTGCGCGGGTTTCTTGAACTGATAAGTTTTCCTTTACATTTAAAATGGGGTTTCGTCTCGTTTCGCCCCTTTTATTGTTTTCATTATGTGGACGATATATTAGATTACAATTTGATCGTACTTTTTTAGCGTTTGTACGACAACGTGGGCCCAGTACTCATGAGTTTGGGAGTAATAAATAAAATACATACATATAGTAACGCCTCTATCATTTACGGGGTTCGCAGAAGGCCTTATAAAAGGACCATTTATCGCCACATCTGACAACTTTCGAAGGTCATTTTAGAATATTTGTTACAAATATTGTATTGTATTCAAGTCAAGTCAGCCTATCACCAAAATTTTAATACACACTGGGGCCCGATTCGTAACCATCCCGACTAACTAAATCTCAACTAAAAATATTGGCATCCTGTTCTGTACTCTCATGATGATAGAAAGTGACAGGTATGGACTTATATTAGTTTAAGTCGTGTATTTTGCAACCACAAATTGCTACCATTGAAACGCTATATTTCCCTCTACTTGTTTCTACAGTAATAGAAGGCAACTGGAACATTTTGTTTTTCTATCGCTCCCAGTCCAGCTGACCTGCATGAAGCGAACCCCCTAGAGCTGTTGCCGTTGCTGAATACTGGTCTGTGGTCTTCTGACTATTTTGTTAAGAAGAAGAAAATGACCAGATTAGTAGTTTTTTTTTACTTAGAATGGGTTTAGCTCTTTACCACAGCTCTTGACTCTAGATACAAAGGTCAGCTATGACCGTGACAAAGTCGGACGATGGAGCGAGCTAACCCCAGACGACGCCTGCGAAGGACACTGGTAGTCTCACGCAGTGACGGAACACAGCAAGCTGTTTGGCGCCGGACTCCGGTGAGAGGGTGGTCGCGAGCCAGGCGGCCCCTTGCGGAGCCTACCACCGCTTTGTTGGGATCATTCAGCCGGACTTATTCACAGGCAAGCCTGTGTTACCGTTCCTCGGGGTGGACCAACTAGGAGGTAAATCCCATAATTGATGGAAAAACCAGCAGAAAGCCCTGGGTAACCTTTTAAGCACCCTTCAACAAAATTTTCCGAAACCCCTTCAATAAGAATTATTGTATTTGACAAACCCCACGTTGCAATTAATTTAATTGCATTTTACACTGAAGACCAAACCCAATTTGACTCCTGACCTGCCGTGCCGGTGTTGTCGTGTCTATTAAATTATAAAATGTTACCTGTCACCCTTGGCCCCCTTAGACTATTATTATGATGTAAGCAATTTATAAAATTGTAATGCATTTTATTCTTCTTTATCTGTCGTATGGGTATCAAGTCGATCGACCCGATGAACCCTGGTGTCAGAGTTTTAAACCGCCTAATAGCACAGCTAATAGGCCTCCGACATGGTTTGTGTAACGACCACTATCAATGACAGCGACTGGGACCGACGGCTTAACGTGCCCTCCGAAGCACGGAATCCTTTTTCTTCTCGGACAATCAGGTGATTCAGCCTGCAATGTCCTAACCAAACTGGGGAAAATCTCACAAAGTGATAAATTAACAAATATGATATCAACTTTGTGTTCCCCCTGGGAATGGAACCCAGGACCTCCGGATCGAGAGCCCATGGCTCAACTACTTAGACCACGGAGGCAGTTAATGCATTTATAAGGTAATAATTTAGAGTGACTGACAAAATTATATAATTTTGTGTAGTAATTTTTTTTTAAACGAAACGGGGTGGGTAGGTTCTACTTATGACACTGCTTATTGCATGGTCAATGACGTCAATTCCCTACTCCGTCCGTCAAATGCTGGTTTTCCATGCCTCGACAACAATGTAAACCTGTAGTTAAGCAACAAAGGCGCGTGTCTGTACGCATAACTACAAGGTATGGCCGAGCGGCAGTTGAGAGATAAAATACTATCCCTAATAAAGTAAAAAGTAACTCTTTATTTTAGCAACCTACTATTTTTTTTTTTTTAAATATTTTATGGCTTGGATACCTTCTAAATAAAATGAAAGAACGAATGTTAAATGAACGAATGAATGAGTGAATCCAGTAAACCCGACCACCCGGAAGTAAAGAAACAAAGGAAGCGAGGTAAGGGAAACGGCAAAAAATTAACTCCAGCCAAGCCATATTGACGTTTGGATTATCTGTCGGATTGCGTACATACAGTACGGGGCCGTGAATGAATATTGCACATTGATCTTGTTCTAGGTGTATGGTATACAAGAAGAGTCGAGGCTAAGTCGAGGCGAAGTCAAGGCGAAGATTTTGTACAGAAAATGTCCGCGAAGCGTAGCTTTAATTCAAGTTGCTTTTTCGTCGCCTCGACGCCACTTCAACTCTTTCTTCGCCTCCTCGACTTCACCTCGACTCTTCTCTTAGCCCTGGACTCTTTCTCGATATATAGTAGCCCACGAACACTGAACTCCAAGATACAGGCTTTCGCG
>JARACY010003335.1:0-34078 GCA_029255725.1 Scrobipalpa atriplicella
CCGGAGTCCGGTTCCTCTTATCCCGAAACTCTAATCCAGGGGCAAATAGACTATGTTACATTTTATTACATGATAGATATTTGAATCATGTTTAACAGATGTGATTATTCTTCTTGAATGAACATGTTTATAACTATGGTTTTTTATTTTTATCAGTTAATACACAATCACACATCAAACAATACAGTGAGACTTTTTTAATTTCAATGTAGAGCTTCCAATGACCTCAGAAAATAACCTTATTAGACTCTTATCATGTAAATATGCTCAGAATGGTTGTACATACTTATATTCTCCATGACGGACAGAAATAGGTATATTTCTTTCAGACTTAAGAAATAATTAGCCAGATAATCGAAATGAGCATGTGAATGTTTCAGCTTACCTACATAATATTTTACCACAATATATTTCCGCCAGAATGTGGAAAACTATTGCTCGTTATACAGAAGTGCAGCTAAAGTACTACAAAACGCGTTGATCAGCCTGCAGTAGAAGTTTGAAGCGCCCATGGCTAGTTAAGCCCCTCGTAGTTTACTATAAAAAGTGAGAGACTTTGCAGCTAGAAGTGCTTAAATTATTATAGGTTCGTGAATCGTAGTTTGAAGGCCCACTTTTGAGTAAACACCTAACGCATCAGGTTTATAATTAGAAGATAAGAATTATTGAAGAAGTAAGCACTATTATATAGAAAATATATTTGAGTCAAATATCAACATTCAACACCATCAACACTATCCTATGACATTTTAGATCTTGACTGATAGTGATAGGTAGGTATGTTTTCAATTAACATTTACCGTAGTGTGGTTACCCCTGCTCTAATCAATTGTTTTGGTTGAGCTCTATCCAATTATCAGGGATAAGTTATTCACGCTGTGGGCACGAATAGGCTGTAAATCCTGGAAGGCTTGTGTGGGGTGCGGGTTCGGATTTTACCCATACTAAGGCTCGTATTTATAAAGCGATCTCAAGATTGAGAGCAATATTGAGTGCGGATTTGACAGGTAATTTTGTACTGAAATGACATTTCTGATACGAACTCAAACTTGCTGTCACTTTTGAGAGCTGATTATAAATACGGGCCTTACATACCTGACCCGATAGCTTAACTTAAGGACCAAAATAAAACTCAGTTCGCGTTTTTGACTTATACTAATTCATTTAGGAACGATTAGTTGCCAAAATGTCTCTTTCCAAGAATTTCCCATTCGCGAAATTCACGAACTCGAAATATACCTATCCCTCTTCTAAAATGTTCAATAAACTTTCCCAAAGCACAAACATTTAAGCACAAAAAAAAATTTGGCTTCGCCGTCGAGGTCGTTCGTCCTTTTGTATGGGGAAGTCAACATTTCTTGTCGAGTTTAAATTTTTGTGCAACAGCTTCCGAATACCACAATATCTGTTTAAAGTGGTCGAAGTGGTCTTATTGTGTAAGAAAGGCAATTTCTTTTTTCTTTATAAGAATTTCCGGGTCAAAGTAAAGTTGTTAATTTTCGTTGACCGAACAAATTATAAGTATCAGTTTTCGGGAAGCTGTTGCACAAAAATTTAAACTCGACAAGAAATGTTGACTTCCCCATACAAAAGGACGAACGACCTCGACGGCGAAGCCAAATTTTTTTTTGTGCTTAAATGTTTGTGCTTTGGGAAAGTTTATTGAACATTTTAGAAGAGGGATAGGTATATTTCGAGTTCGTGAATTTCGCGAATGGGAAATTCTTGGAAAGAGACATTTTGGCAACTAATCGTTCCTAAATGAATTAGTATAAGTCAAAAACGCGAACTGAGTTTTATTTTGGTCCTTAAGTTAAGCTATCGGGTCAGGTATGTAAGGCCCGTATTTATAATCAGCTCTCAAAAGTGACAGCAAGTTTGAGTTCGTATCAGAAATGTCATTTCAGTACAAAATTACCTGTCAAATCCGCACTCAATATTGCTCTCAATCTTGAGATCGCTTTATAAATACGAGCCTTAGTATGGGTAAAATCCGAACCCGCACCCCACACAAGCCTTCCAGGATTTACAGCCTATTCGTGCCCACAGCGTGAATAACTTATCCCTGATAATTGGATAGAGCTCAACCAAAACAATTGATTAGAGCAGGGGTAACCACACTACGGTAAATGTTAATTGAAAACATACCTACCTATCACTATCAGTCAAGATCTAAAATGTCATAGGATAGTGTTGATGGTGTTGAATGTTGATATTTGACTCAAATATATTTTCTATATAATAGTGCTTACTTCTTCAATAATTCTTATCTTCTAATTATAAACCTGATGCGTTAGGTGTTTACTCAAAAGTGGGCCTTCAAACTACGATTCACGAACCTATAATAATTTAAGCACTTCTAGCTGCAAAGTCTCTCACTTTTTATAGTAAACTACGAGGGGCTTAACTAGCCATGGGCGCTTCAAACTTCTACTGCAGGCTGATCAACGCGTTTTGTAGTACTTTAGCTGCACTTCTGTATAACGAGCAATAGTTTTCCACATTCTGGCGGAAATATATTGTGGTAAAATATTATGTAGGTAAGCTGAAACATTCACATGCTCATTTCGATTATCTGGCTAATTATTTCTTAAGTCTGAAAGAAATATACCTATTTCTGTACGTCCATGGAGAATATAAGTATGTACAACCATTCTGAGCATATTTACATGATAAGAGTCTAATAAGGTTATTTTCTGAGGTCATTGGAAGCTCTACATTGAAATAAAAAAAGTCTCACTGTATTGTTTGATGTGTGTTGTGTATTAATGATAAAAAATAAAAAAACATAGTTATAAACATGTTCATTCAAGAAGAAATAATCACATTGTTAAAACATGATTCAAATATCTATCATGTAATAAAATGTAACATAGTCTATTTGCCCCTGGATTAGAGTTTCGGGATAAGAGGAACCGGATCCGGAACCACGACTGATCGCACTCACAATGAATGGTTCGTTTTGTACTCGTACTTATGTAGGTACCTATTAACCTATCTGATTCTGTACCTAACGGACAATTGTTGAAACTGTATTTACTTAATTATATGTAAGGAGTTTTGATTTATGTTATGACCAAAGCTCGGCACCGTTAATGAAAAATTTAACTTCGTTAATCGCTAATCCGCTAATCAAAAATTTAACTTCGTTAAACGTTAAAGCGTTACATTTTGAAAGATTTAACGTAAGTTAAAGTTAATCGTTAATCCGTTAACACACAATAAAAATAAAAAAAATTATCCTGTCGTCATGTTTCCTCGTCACACGCACGGCAAGAAATAGAAACTTCCCTAGTTTCATCAAACTAGCTCACACACACATTGCACTTTCGCGCGTCGCGCGCGCCGCCACCGCACTTGTCGGTTGGCCCGAACCATGCCGAACCTGTCCGAACATGTTTTTCTCAGCGGCGGCGGCGGCGTGGTCGGCAAGGCGGTAAATAGTAGGTACTGGATTAACGATTAACGGTCTTTGGGTAAATTAACGGAAGTTAAGCAGTCCGTTAACATTTTTTGTAGTTAACTTAAAAGTTAATCCGTTAATGGAAATGTTAACTTCGTTAATTAACGATAAACGGATTAACGAGTTAATGCCCAGCTATGGTTATGACCAGCTTTCCGATCTTGGTTTCATACATACGCGCGTGTATTAAAAAAAAGATAGATAAATAGGTAGCCATTTATCCTTATTCTAAAATCCAGATTTTTCTACGTTTTACTTAACCTTCCAAATAGAATTGCACAAAGGTCCAATTAGGAGCAATTGGCTCTTTATCTTTAATTGATCATAAAGTTGGGTCGTGTTTGGAAAACCTTCGATTTGATCACGTAATTGTCTTTACAAGGGTAAAAGTAGGATCTCTTAATTGTAACGGCCCAGAAGTTTATTTCAGGTTTTTGTATTTAATTAAGTAAATCTACCTAAATGAAATTACTTCGAATGGTTAGGTACTTAGCGACCTAAAGGTAATATTTTAGGTATATTTACTCCTTTAACAAAGATAACTCAAAATGTTCGCTCCACTGTAAAATATTTATCTATAAAAGACGCCGTGGAGGATCCCGTCGCAGATGGCGCGATGAGCTGGACGCATTCGATACAGATTGGCACCTTCAGGCCCAAAACAGGGAAGAATGGAAGGCCTTTGCCCAGCAGTGGGATCATTTATAGGCTAGATAAGATAAGATAAGAAAATATCTTTTTTCCTTTTCATTTAACCTACGGAACGCAGAGAGTAAAATAAAAAGGATTTTTTTATTTTAATGAGGAATAATTTTGTTATGTCAGACAATCAGCTGGTTTAACAGCATTATCATAAGGAAACTGTAATAAATCTTCTAAATTATAATCTTTATTTTTACATAAATGTCCCTTGGAATCGAACCCACGAAGAATCGAGAAGCCATGGTTAAAAGTGCTAGGTCACAGAGGCAGTGCGTCTATAGACAGGTCATAAATTACCTAGCCTGTAGAATAGTAAGACCTAGGATATATCGTAATGCCTAGTCAATAGCGGTGAATGATATATGAAACAATGTATTATGCAATAAGGTTATACGAGTAAGGGTCAGTTCACATCGGGAAGCGACGCGACGAGATGCGGCGTGAACTTTTTAAGAGCATGATACAATATTAAAACTTTTATGCAGAATATACATACTATCACGCCTGTATTACTAATGGGATAGGTAGAGCGTCAACGATCCAAACAAAGGTCGTTCCGCCACGTCTGACAAGTTTGGATGGCAATTTAAGATATATTTGTTTATTGCTGTAGTGACAGGTTGTTAGCCCATCGCCTAAATTGCAATATACTGAAACAATCGAATTGCTTAGCTTGTTTTTACAGCATGCCCGGGAGGAGATGCAGCTGGCACATTCTCAAAGTCTATGCATAAAGATAGACATTCCGCGAGTGTTTAGTGTTGATTTGACGGCTGACAGGGATAAATAGAAGAACAAAACATACTGCGCCGACCCCAAATAAATTGAATGCAAAAAGATAGCCATTTCAGTGACGTCATGGGACAAGCATAGTAGCTTCGCGCCGCATCGTCGTGACGTGTTGCTTCCCGGTGTGAACTGACCCTAAGCTACGTCGTTATGAATAATGTCCGCAGTAATCTTTGCAGCCAGTCGCCCGTTACAGCCGGATGTTGCCGTGATTATAATGTATAGGTATACTATGTATAGATGATATATGTAAAAAGGTCTTTACGTCCGCTATCTACGATTATGTTGCAGAATTGACAAAATAATTTTATCTACTCGTAGATACTAGGAATTTCTATTTTTTATAAGAAAAAGCAAGGTGGGTTTAAATTCCGTCTATTTATTTAATAGTAAGCGGGCATATCAATCTTAATATTAATTCTAATCGAATATCTGATATCATCGTCATCAGCCTGCTTCAATCCACTGCTGGACCACAGAATATATTATAATAGTACTACGCTGTACATAGGCCTCTCCCATAGTACGCCATTCAGCTCGATGTTCAGCCTTTCTTATATAACCCCGCCCACTTTCTTACATAAACCATCATCCTACCTAGTTCCAGGATGACAATTATTATCGTAAGTATCAAATCATAACTTTTTACATGTTGTTACGATGTGTATTATTTATGTTTTCGAATCTAGCTTTATTTTTCAAAATTAATATCCTTACTACATAATGAACTAGCAAACGTAATTTAATTTTGCAGTCCCCGAAGATTTTACACGTTTTCCTTATTAATGTCTAAAATATTTTTAATTAAAAAGGGACGCTTTTTGCATTATCAAGCAAATATTTGAGACACAAAGGACTTTGCTGGAAAATTTTCTCTGCATTTTCGAGTAGGTAAATATTGTAGCAATTTTTCGGTATCACAATGAAAGCCAGACAGCACCTAATAACTTAACTGCTTCCGTGGTCAAGCGGTCTGAGCCATGGGCTCCCGACCCGGAGGTCCTCGGTTCGATTTCCAGGGGGAACACAAACTTGATATTTTTTATTTTTTTACTTTGTGAGATTTTCCCCAGTTTGCAGGCTGAATTACTTTGTTTGTAAGAAAAAGGATTCTATGCTTCGGAGGGCACGTTAAGCCGTCGGACCCGATTGCTGTCTTTGACAGAAGTCGTTACACATACCATATCAAAGACCTAATTAGTTGTGCTATTTGGCGATTTAAAATCTCTGACACCAGGGTTTATCGGGTCTTTCGGAACCCACACGACAAAAAAGAAAAGAAACCACCGTATAAAGTTTTCCACCGCATAATACAGTGAAGTGAACAGCTAGGAGGTAAATTCTATCTTTACATTCTAATAGATTATTAGATCTATCTATCCACGGTATCAAAGTAAGAATGCTCTTTATCAAACTTCAGGGATGAAGCCTAAATAAGATATAAGCTCAATCTAGACAGCTATAACACCAATTTCATAAACAAGACAGAATATTGACACCTATAACTTTAGACTGGCACGAACTATAAATCGACTCCCCAAATTGGAGTTCAAACGTTTCAGTATATTAGAACGTAATTTCATAAAATTTCCAATAAACTGTATTGGGAAAATAGCCACGATGTTCAAAATGGATTTCTTTTTCTGTTATTTTATAAGAACACTTGATTGGGCGCCTTTCCATTATACGGCACGGCACCGGCACGGCGACGGCACGGCGACGATCACGTGACAATATCTATGGGAATTGATGACATGCCGTGCCGGTGCCGTGCCGGCAAGTGGAAAAGCGTGTCATATAATTTCATTGATTTTCATACATTATCTCATCCACGATACCGTCGACGGTACCGTGCCCTCGCCGTTGCCGGTGCCGTGCCGTCTAGTGGAAAAGCGCCCATTGACTCGCTGCGATTTTACCCGGGGCTAAATAAGTTTTTACCTCAAACCCGCCTAGAACAAATACGTTCGAATAGCAAAAGACTTTAGCCAATATTTTCAGTTACTTTGCCATAAATTTATTCTTCAACAATAAAACTCTTAATGTTACTGCAATGTAGCCAGGTATTTCAATATTTTAGTACTTTTGGTACTTAATTTAATCATTTTGTTCGGCAGTGAAGTGACATCATAGTGACTTATCTTTAGTTGCAAAGTTATACCCATACGGGGAATAGTTTACCTCCGAGGTAGGGAAATCTGTCTAGCAAATCCGGGGTGAAATAGATAGTGATATTCTGAGAGGATAGTGGACTGGTGAGCTCGCTTTCAGGGTTTATAAGGTGTGCATAATATTGGCTGCAATTCGGCGTTGCAAATCTCACGACTTAACCCTAAGACTTAACCAATATAAGTTCATACCTGTCATTTCTATTATGAGAGAACAGAAAGGGATAGCAATGAGTTTTATTTTTCATAGCAATTAGTTGAGATTTAGTTAAGTCGTGTTTTTACCAAATTGCTACCATAGCATTATGGTATGGTGTTACATACTTATTCAGAACTTTAAACGCTGCTTGGATTCGTCCAAGATATTGTCCAAATTACTTAAAGTAAAAAGAATGTCAGACGACAGTCGCTCTGTGTAAAAACCAGTACCGTCGTTCAATCCCCTAGTAATAATAATAGCCCTCCCACTGATTTTCAGTGATGGCGGCCAATCTCCCAGAGATAGGCCAACTGCGCAGGACTAGTTTTTAGTGCCCAAGTGTTCGCGCTACACACAGGTGCACTCTCTATTCCTTCAATCTCTTATTTTGGTGGGACAGATTGACTGACACGACCAGAGGGAAATCAGACGCAGGACCGACTATTTACATTACGCCCATCCGACACCATGGATCATCTTACTTTTCGGACAATCAGGTGATCAGCCTGCAACGCCCTAACCAAACTAGAAACAACAACACAAAGTCAAAGGCTAGGGAGATGTTGGACGTGGGGGCATCAAGCAACGCACTTATCTGTCCAAATGGCAAACTTGAGACCCAGGGGGCCTCAGGAATATTTACATCATTAAATTAGACACGAACCTATGTCGAAATTATCTTGTCAAATATTATGAAACCACATTTGCCTACAATTTTGCTCCTATCTTCCTGTTATGACATATATATCCGGGCCGCTCTCGGCGACAACCCAACAAAATGTCGCCGCATACCTTGCAAGCACGTCCCATTATAATACGCGATAAGACGTGACGTCATGGCATGTGATATGACGTCACGCGGTATCTATTTTGACGGCGTTCGTTCTAAGGTAGAGGAAAATGGGAAAATCCCTCGAACAGCCTGAATATGTGATGATGCTCACGGTAATAGACTTGATATGCAGCGGTGAAGAAAATTAAGGAGGATTAAGGATGGCAAACTTTAAGGCAGAATTTGAATAAACAGACATAGTCTTTCATTATATTTCAATCTCATTTAGGTACGTAAGTATAATTTGTAAGTATGTATATTATATAAGTAATTATGTGTAAGTTTATATAATATATATTTATTATATTATATTTATTTTCAGTGTATGTTTATGTATTTATATTTAGTATGTACTATAATTATGTAGATTTTAAGTCTTATTTAGGTTTTTAAGTGTTTAGTTTTTTATTTTGATTGTTGTTGCCGCAACTACTTGCATTGTATAACTTTCTTTCTGACATGCAGGGTTGTCTGGAAGAGATCGCTTAAAGCGATAAGACCGCCTTTGCGCACATGTACTTTTATGCTTGTACTCTAAAAATGTTTATGCGCAATAAAGAGTTTATCTATCTATCTATCTAGCTTAAAGCGATAAGGCCGCCTTTGCGCACATTTAGTTATTAAGTTTCTTTTGCTGTACTTATGTTTGATGCGCAATAAAGAGTTTATCTATCTATCTATCTATCTATAAATACAGGGTGTAAAAAAAATTTGCTGACCATACTTGAAGGAGTGAACCTACCCATGAAACTGAACAACTTTCCCCAAGGAACCTGGCTCGAACTCTAAAAATAATAATTTGCACTTACCTAAAATTGTGTCAGCGAATCGAGTCATTTTGTATGGGAGGGTTTTTTTTTTCATAATATCGACCTTTTTTCCTCGGGAAAAGTTGTTCAGTTCCGTGGGTAGATTCACACATAAAAGTCTGGTCAGCTTATTTGTTTACTCTCGGTATACAAAATCATTTATTTTATTCACATTCACACATTCAGGGTTTAGTTGTATCTACCTACTGCTACTGCTTTGACTTCCATGCTGGACTGGGAGTGATAGAAAAACATAGAATGTGCCAGCTGCATCTCCTCCCGTGCATGCTGTAAAAATCAGCTAAGGGAATCGAGGGTTTCAGTGTATTGCAATTTAGGCGATGGGCTGTCAACCTGTCTCTATAGCAATATACATAATCACCTGTATAATAACCCTCAAAACTTGTCAGACGTGGCGGAATGACCTTTATTTAGGTCGTTTTTGCTCTGCCTACCCCAATAGGGAAAAAGGCGTGAGTTTATGTATGTATGTACCTACTGTTATTATAGTACTTTTAATAGATACCTACATACAGCTGAAGTTATTATAGGAATCATCTTTCCTGTAGATAGGGTATAATTTGTACTGTACCATTCATTATAAAGAATTAAAGAATAGAACTTGCAATTAGCAAAGGAGATGAATGGCGGCGGCAAGTCATGCGATTAAATCGATGAAACATTGTATGCCTCATGTATACTGACTATATTCATTGTTCCACGTAAGATGCATTTTCGTAATTTGATGGGTCATTCATTTTTTTATTTTTTTTTATCCAGGATGCCCTTAATACCGTTTGACGTAGATTTAGGTATAGATGACGACCTACGACTTCCAGATTGCCGGAGCACAGAATATATTTATGTAATTGGCCCGAGGGAGGAACGAGGGTATATCCGCTCTAACACGGAAACTGCTATATAGGAACATAATGTACGAACTTTAGGCTCGTATTCATAAAGCGATCTCAAGTTTGAGAGCAATATTAAGTGTGGATTTGACAGGCCGTTTTGTACTAAAATGACATTTCTGATTCAAACTCAAACTCGCTGTCACTCTTGAGAGCTGATTATAAATACGGGCCCTTATTACCTCTAGCTAATATTAAATAAAAAAAATTGGCAGGCAAGGTACTTACGTGGTAGGTTCATCCAGGAAGATGATTGGTGGGTTATTGACCAGCTCCAATGCAACAGAGAGACGCTTGAGCTGACCTCCCGATAGCTTCTCTGATCTCGTGTCTCTGTGGTCCCACAGGCCGAGGGTTTGTAGAATTTCTTCAATCTGAAACAAAAATGTAACATGAAATTGTTGTTAGTTTCTTTTGTTTAATAGCTGCAAGTTGAATGACTACTTTCTTAAATGCTTACTAAAACTCGTGTTAACACTCGCGGTTACACCCGCTACTTAATGTTTTTTTTCCGTGAAAATGAGCTATGTTCCCGCGGTCAAAAATAGCCTGTATTCGTTTCCAGAATACCATCTATCGTCTTGCAAAATTTAATTGAAATCTGTTCAGCCGTTTAGACGGTGTAAAAACAAAGGACAAAAAGGCAGAGAGTTGGTTTCGCATTCAAAGTATGACCTAATTATGTATAAAAACGCAAAATATCTTGCTCGGGCATATTGTTAAAGCTGGCATATATTCGGGTCTCTCTTCTGGCTTTCAGTATATTGCAATTTAGGAGATGGGCTGTCACTGTCAGCCTTTACAGAATCCTATCGAGAATGCCCCTTGAAAGCCAGGCGTGGTGGAATAGTATATTAGGCAACGAGGGAATAAAGCAGTGTCTAACGTCACGGGCAGCATATTGAATCCTGAGCGGAATGAAGGATTCTAGGATTAATTCCCGAGCGCAGCGAGGGAATTAAATCTTTAATTCCTGAGCGAAGCGAGGGAATTATGACAAGAATCCTGAATGTAGCGAGGGATTCAAGTCTGCCCAAGGCGAAGACACATTTATTCCCGAGGAGCATACTATATTTTACACACCTACTGCACAGATTACTTAGACGGTGGCAGGCGTCTGTAAGATAATAAAGCTCAGAAATATACCTAATCATGTAATATTGATACATAAATAAATATTGAAAACATACCAGAAGCAACAGATCCGAAAGTCAATTCACACTCACTGAACTACACTTCACGTTCACAATCCACTACCTACGTATTTTTCCAAAAAACGAATTGATCGTATTTAACATATTCAACATAAATAACAAAATACGATAAAATACTAGTCACAATGTCTTCTGGAGTCAAAATATTAATTTCACTCGACAATTTACGAAATGGAAGTAATAATCAATGAGAGAAAAACTTTTGCAAAATCAAACCGCGTTTTCTTTTTTTTAGTTTCTTTTTTTTATACAAAGCAAAGAGCACATACAGATAACTAGTCATACAGCCTTTTTACACTCGCCGGGAGGCGCAGAAGGCGAGTGTGGCAACAGTTTTAATACACACACAGCCATATTTTTTTTTTCTGAAAATTATTTTCTTAGTAGTTCACATGACATTCCAAATTCAAATCACATAATAACCCTTGGGCTATTAAGGATTTCCATACAACTTTAAATCCCTTGGGATTATTTTCTTGCTTTAAACGCAAGTTCCTTGATACATTATGTTGATATAATAATGCAGAGGTGTGTAAACAGCTTTTATCCATAGCTTTTAATTTAGCATGTCCCGAAATTCCTTGAATCGAAATCTAAAAATGTTATAAGAAATTGGGTACTTGACTGGGTAGCTTAAAAAATTCAAAACGTTTATACTTAAAACTAATTGCTAAAAATATTGTGGATTTCATTCATCATTAAAAAAAAAATGCACATTTAGATTTTTATAATCGAATTAAAAGTATATAAGTTATTGATTTGGTTAGTCAATATTTACTAAAATGTGACGTCATAATTTACTATTTTCATACAAAAAAGCGTTTTTGACATTTCATAAAAAGTTGCTGATTTGACTAGTTAGAAAGTAGCCAATTGTACATTTATTTAAATAGAATAAGTTTAGTTAGTAATTAGCTTTTATATTAACATTATAAGCACTTTGAAGTAATCTGTAAGCTTATATTGTAATACTTAATAATAAAATAAAAAATAATACAAAATGATTCAAGCTGTTGACACCATTTTGTTTATGGGAGGGCCATATTTTTTTTAATATTTTGTACCGTATTACTTTCTTGGGGAAAGCTGAACGTTTTTTGGTCAGTTAATTTTTTACTCCGACGAAAATTTATAAACGTTTGTCATATTTCTTGAGGTCTTTGACGCCTTGCATTCTCCGTACGAGATACTGGCATGACTATTATGTATGTTCTTAGGTACACTAAATAGGCAAGTATAAAATATCTTATACTTCCATGCTGGACTGGGAGCGATAGAAAAACATAGAATGTGCCAGCTGCATCTCCTCCCGGGCATGCTGTAAAAACCAGCTAAGGGATTTGAGGGTTTCGGTATATTGTAATTTAGGCGATGGGCTGACAACCTGTCACTACAGCAAAATACAGATCTATATCTTTAACAACCCTCAATACTTGTCAGACGTGGCGGAACTACCTATGTTTGGGTCGTAGAAGCTCTGCCTACCCCATAAGGGATAAAGGCGTGATTTTATGTATGTATAAAATAGAATGGCTTGCGTCCCTTAAGATAGACGGTTAGATTTAGAGAGCAATTTTTCCCGGACCGCTGGTCTTTTTAAAATTTATGACACGTGAAACTTTTCACCTATTATTTAACCGGGAAGTAATGGCTAACTCCATGTAGGTACTTACTGAGACTATAAAATATTGGGTTGATACTGAATTTTGTAGCATTTTTCACTAAAAATGTTTCATGTATTTTAGTATTGAACTTCGGTAAATGATAAAAAAACGTGTATGATTTTGTAGCGTTGCATTGTGAGAATGACTATGAAGTTTTACATAAAGAAAGAAGAAATTCTAATTAAATTGTCTGTAGGTGGAGATATTTGCTAATACGAGTAGCTATCTATACTACGTTAAGTGGATATTTGAGTATCCTAATGCTCGTATTTATAAAGCGATCTCAAGATTGAGAGCAATATTGAGTGCGGATTTGACGGGTCATTTTGTATTGGAATGACATTTCTGATACATATTCAAACTCGCTGTCAGTCTCGAGTGCTGTTTATCAATACGGGCCTGCGTTAAGGTAAAGTATCGCTGAAGTTTCGTGATGAAATCTCGCTAGTATAATTTTTTTTTTTTTAGAAAAACCTAGATCCCGTGGTCTTAAATCTAGACTAGTAATAGTAATAACTTATTCATCTATAAATATTAGATTCTACATAGAGCCGCCTGCTGGCACTAAAATCTGCCTAAATAGCCGACCTAAATAAAACTATAGTTGCAGACGAATAGGTACTAATCCCTAAAAGGGTAACTTGACCCATTCCTTATCGACAGTAAACCTTTATAAGCCCTTAAGGCCCCGAAGCCTTCCAAAATCGCGTACGGGATAAATTGGAGATCAATTAAATAACAACACCAAGAAAGGGTTTTATTGATGCACTGCCTTTTTGTTTTTTTATGAGTTTTATGAGTTTTCCCGCATGAATAGGTTTTTTGGAATAAGAAATATACATAAGTAAAAAGAATTAAAATTATAAGGATATGCCTCTTCATTCCCACTAGAAGACACAATAATTAGCAAATAGAAACCAAAATTTTCATTCGAGATTTGAACCCACGACCTTCGACGTACGATGCCGATGATCTGACCCATCGTGTGTTCAAACACAATAAGGCTCGTATTTATGAAGCTATCTCAAGGTTGAGAGAAATATTTAGTAAGTATGAATTTGATAGGCCGTTTTGTACTGAATTACATTTCTGATACGAACTCAAACTCGCCGACAGTCTCAAAAGATGATTATTAACACGGACCTATCAAATTCCAAAATTTAGATAATTATGTGCCGTATCTATAAAAAAAACGGTAAAGCAAAAAAATATTTATAACCTGCTGACGTTAACATAATAACCTAACCTTCATTAGGTATCTAGGTATCATAATAACTAGAAATAGAGATGCTACTGTGAAGTAAATTATAGGCTTGAACAATACATGCCCGGTTCAAGGTAAGCAACGTATCAGGTGGAATCAATGAGACTAGTGTTGTCCAACTATCGATAGTATTACACAATCGATAGGTCTATCGATAGTATCGATAGTACAACTTTAGCAATAGTATTGATCACCAACGATACTATCGATAGTATCGATATTGCTGCATAAGTCATTGTGGTGAAGATGCGTCTCTACTGGTGAGGATTGAATTCTTTCGTAGAATGGGTGCCTATGTAGTTATGGACCTTGATTATTTGGTTACATATCTCAGGAAGCCAAAAGTTCATTCATCCAATAAAAAAAAACAACGAAAATGTTTCAAAAAATTGGCTGTTAGAACAATACAAAGATTATACAGCCAAACTGTTTCCATCTAACTGGAAAATCATTCACGCAATTTCAATATATTTAACTCATTTCAATCAGCAAATTAGTATGCAAATTAGGTTTTAGTACTTTGTCCTATTTGCCATTGAACCCTAATTGCCCGTTTGGCCAAAAACTTATTTACATTCTGATAACAATAAAATTGTAAGGTCTAAAATTAAATTTAATATTGTTTTAGTTTTCGTAGAACCTAAAACGCTATTTAGGATTATACTAAATTTTCAGAAACTATTTTGAACTACGGGTTAAAATATGAAGGGTGAATCATACGATTAATGGAGTGAAAATACAATAAATATAATTACTGATATTTTTTAATATTCAAGGAAAATGAGATCTGTACAAAAAGTACGTAATGAATACTGAATTTGATTTTTAATCGAACATTCTACACTATTGTAATACTATTTTTTTAATTAATTCACTTAGTCGTAATTAAATATATTGTTTTTCTAATAATGTCTATCTTCTTTGATATAGCCTATTTGCCTCTTGACTCGTTCCTTTTCATCTATCACCGATCAAACTAAAACCAATAAAATAACTTACAATCAATTCTTTCTTAGCCCTTACCAGTTCCTTCCCAAGCTTCCAATTGGCTGCTATCCTGATGGATTCTATCACACTAAGTCGTGGCTACAGAAGGTCTTCCCGCATAATGTAGCTAGCTGGTCAAATTTATTTTATTTTGTTTTACAAAAAAAAAACCTGAATTTTCCTATCCTAGTATACTTACAATCAATTCCTTCTCAGCCCTCCCCAGCTCCTTCCCAAGCTTCAGGTTAGCTGCTATCCTCATTGACTCTATGACGCTTAGTCTCGGCTGCAGAAGATCGTCCTGCATGATGTAGCTGGTCAGCTTCTTGAAGATCTTCATGTCCCGAGCGTGGCCGTTTACTGTCACACAGCCAGTAACGCCATTTGATCTGAAATAGATTAAAGAATACTTCAGTTTCTTCTTACTGCAAACATACATTATAATCACGCGTTTGTCGCGCTTAGGGGGTTGATTGAGTGCCGACGGATTAGTAAAAGCCGATTTACCAGTTTGACTTTAGAAGTTACTTTTAAGTATACCAAATGAACGCAATTTTTGGCATCTATGATCTAGATCGCTTTGACAGTCATATATAATTTTATTTGTCTATATTTCTTTAAAGTGGTTTGATGAGCTCAGCAGTGGCGCCCCAACAAGTAATAAAATTGAGTCTGAAATACAAACATTTTCATGATTAAATTGGGATTTGCGCAATTCGAAAGTAATTTTTCATTTTTGTAATCCATAAGGTGACAATTTTACACTTAATATTATAAGATTTAAGGTCCTTATTTATAATCAGCTCTCAAGAGTGACAGCGAGTTTGAGTTTGTATCAGAAATGTCATTTCAGTACAAAAAGACCTGTCAAACCCATACTTAATATTGCTTTTAACCTTGAGATCGCTTTATAAATAGGAGCCTAAATGTCATTCAAAGCTTACTGATGCAGTTAGTTTGCTTGAGCTTCTTGAACTCTGATAGATCACGCACTACCGCTCAGTTTGGTCGCAAGCTATCAGGTCACTGAGTCAGCTCGACGACAGGTGCTCTGTGATATCATGTGGAACTGAAGATAAACCAGCGGTCGACGCTTTACTGACTTTATGCAGTTAGCCAAGAATAAGGGATATTTATGACAGAGTGTAGTTGGTGATGCAGGTAGCGCGTTGAGGATTTCAGATTCGATTATCTTTTAGGAAAAATTGGTGATTGTTTAAGGCCTAGGCATTGGTGATACAAAATTGATATAATTTTATCTACAGCGAGGTTTTTCATTCACCAATACAATTGATGAGCTTGTTTTAGACGTAACTATGTAGGTATGATGCGTATAATCTTCATAAAATATTGCGTTTCCATTATGTCCATGCGTTTATTTTGTGACCACTATTCTAGTAAGCCGGCTCGGGTGTTTTGTGTGTTTAGGACGCAGGATCTTTGCTCTCTCTACCAATTAGGGAGATGTTGGGGCTTACCACCCAATAATAGGGCATCTTTGGAGATCTGGAGGGTGATCTGTTTATTTTATTTCTTGACGAGGAGTCGATTGGTGGTGAAGGTTAGAGATAACTAGTTATTTAGTAATTCGGTGATACTAGTATTTAATGCGCATGGAAAATTTGGGGTGGGGTGGGATCTACCTCCTAGTGGTCCACCCCGGGCAACGGCATCACAGGCTTGCCTGTGAATAATTCCGGCTGAATGATCCCAACAAAGCGGTGGTAGGCTCCACAAGGGGCCGCCTGGCTCGCGACCACCCTCACACCGGAGTCCGGCGCCAAACAGCTTGCTATGTTCCGTCGGTGCATGAGAATGTGCCCAGTGCCTTAACAGGCGTCTTCTGGGCAAGCTCGCTCCATCGTCGACTCTGTCACATTCATCGCTGACCTTTATGTCTAGAGTCAAGAGCAAACCCATTCCGAATAAAAAAAAATATATAAGAAAATTACACATATTTTTCATGTAATCATCTCTCGAAACTTAAACACCCCATGAGCTATAGAACGCAATAAAATTAAAATTGTGTATAGTCGAACGTCAGCTCAACGGAAATATTTGTTTATTAACTGGCAGAGTTTTCCCGGAAACAGTCCATCCAAACAATTTATTTACGGAAATAATGAAAAATAAATTTTCATTAAAAAATATGGCAACTTTTTTTCAATTCTTTATTTACATTAATAAACAGACAAAATCCGAGAAGTGTGGAAAGTCAGGCGAAGGTATAGGCACTAATATCATACATTTATCATTAAAGGCTGACAACCTGTCACTATTAGCAATATCAATCTGGAATAAATAACCCTCAAAACTTGTCAGACGTGGCGGAACGACCTTTGTTTAGGTCGATTACGCTCTGCCTACCCCATTTGGGATAAAGGCGTGATTATTATGTATGTATGTATCATTCGGGTTGAAAATAAGCCAAATTTATCTGGAGTTTAAAGGCTACTTTTTACAGAGGAACTTAAAATATCTTGTTCCTAGGATATTCCCAGAGAGCCGAATAACACATCGGTCTGGAAAGCTAGACGTAAATATTTGCAATTGTGTCCAAGAAGGTTTATCAGCTACTTTTGTTTGTTTAGGATCTGTTGTGGTCAAAGACTAGATAAAGGCTTCATCAACCTAGATTATGGACTAAAATGCTCTGGTTGACCAAGTTTAATGTAATCAAACCCAGAATCCTGCACTATGCTTCCCATGATATGACAACAGTCACTGCTTTATTCCGATTCCGATGCATAATACGAGTAGGTATAATATTAAGGCGCCAAGCTGCTTGCTGTGTTATGTCGAAGAGTCGGAATACCAAAACATTTGAGGCTTGTGCGATTTACTTAATTATTGACTAACTTAGACTATATCAAAAGCAACATTATCACAATTACTTACATACATAAATAAAAACACGCTTTTATTCCTAATGGGGTAGGCGGAGCAAAAACGACCTAAACAAAGGTCGTTCCGCCACGTTTGACAAGTTTTGAGGGTTATTACAGATAATTATGTTTATTTTTATAGTGACGGGTTGTCAGCCCATCGCTTAAATTGCAATACACTGAAACCCTCGAATCCATTAGCTGTTTTCTACAGCATGCCCAAAAGGAGATGCAGCTGGCACATTCTATGTTTTTATATCACTCCTAGTCCAGCATGGAAGTAAAGTACTTAATAGAAATATCACTTACACATATCCAGCTAAGATGTTGAGCAGCGAGGACTTGCCAGCCCCCGAAGGTCCCAGAATGCAGGTCAGCTCGCCAGACCTGAATTCGCCAGATATGCTGTGGAGGACTGTCTTCTCGCCTGAAACGAAGACAACAAATGTTATTTCAAGCAGATTTATACATGGTCTAAAAAAGTACTACGTTCCTTTAAAATAATTACACAACGCAACACACACACTAAATAAAATACGTTCCTTTACGCAGTATTCCTTTACAGTCTGTCACTTATTGTGCTTTAAACTTATTCAAAGATGTGTTAAATAAGACAGAAAAAAATATATAGTAATGTATATGGGGATTTCTTTTTATAATAATCATTGTTTGTCGACTAATGGAATACCTAATTCAAAACCGTCATTTTATTCTAAGAGAACCTTCATATTTAATATCCTCAAATGTTTAAAATGAAATAAAATAAATTTTACTATTTTATTTGTTCATGTCATATTAAAATAACACGAAGCCTTTAACTGAAATATTTTGTTAGTTAGTAATTGTAGGTTTTAAGTTTCTAAAATAAGTCAGAAAGATTTTGTATATTTTTTTTTAAATATTTCTACTTGAATTATAAACATCATAAATAATATGACACCGATTGATGAGTATGATATTGATATTATGATAGCGAAGAAAATGTCACATATTTTCTTGAAATAAATCAATCATAATTATTATACTCGTAGTTATAAAAAGGTAGTTATAGAATAGCAATTAACTACTCAGACCTCTTTAAAAGTCAGCTGGATGAATCCATTATTAAGTGTGATGATGATAGTAGGTAGGTACTCACCTTGTGTTTGACATGCCGTTATATACTAACGAGATTATGTACTATTTTCAAAGATACTAAGTTAAAGTGCTTGTAGGTAGATTTAAGTACACAAGTATGGCTCAATCGCACAAATTAAGTATACGGCCGCGCGGCGCGCCCGGACAGATGGTCCACTCGGAACTAAGCGCCATTTTGCTCACGCACACATTGACGTTGCGTTTACAGGCCGTCTCGGGCAGTCTCGGCTAGGCGTTCAGTCCGGCTGTCGCGCGATTGTTACTATATAATCACGTTATGTTAGCTACGCATTGAAAAAAAATAATGCTCTGCTACCCATTTAGGCATGTAGGTATAATAAGATACATGTGTAAACATGAAGCACCTAACCTACTCTATTTCAAAATTCGGAGTTAGTACAGTAGCAACCCTAGGTAGTCTAGCCAGTTTAGGTAGTTATTTTCGAGAACGGCCGGAGCGGGCTTTCTGTACCCTCTCTATTTTGTGTCAATCGTGAGAAAAAAAAAACATCTATAGGTACCTAGGATGCATTTCCATACCAAGTCCTTTGATTGTTACGTACAGTGCTTCGATTATCGTGATTATAATAATAATCATAGTAGGCACGTCTTATCTGTATATTTTATGCCTATAATGGATCTTGAGTCGGTCAAGGTGAGTTGGATTCAGAAAACTTTGAACTAAATGGGTTTTGCTAGTTTTTGTGTGAATGGACCTTGGTATACAGTTTTTAAATCGAACAGTTTCTGACGTGGTCTAAACATTGACCCTATTTTCCCATTTTATTAGGGAACAGGCGGAATCACTTTATTCTCTGCCAAGGAAAATGATTCCGTGATTCAGAGCGCAAGTTAAGGTTCTTCGAGTCGTTCGTCGATTAGAGAAATAATTCGTTCGAAGAAAAATATAGTAAACACATTATAGGTATATTATAGCCTTTGGGGCGTCACATTATAGCATTGTACTAGTTTGTAAGGATGTTTAATGTGATATGCAATTATTGTGATATGTATTATTGAATTGAATTGAATATGTACTTATAATATAACTAGCAAAGAGCGTTCCATTTATGGATCACGATTCACGATATTGATCATAGAAATTACCAACAGTTACTCTAATTGAGATGTTAAACATGTTGTTATATTTAATATATTATGACATCAATATCAATCTTATAGTGTTTATCAGTGCAGGAAAAGGACATTTATATTGTGCAAAATTGAAAAAAAAAAATAACAGTGTCAAGTAGGTACTAATTAAATGTCTTAGGTACTGGCAAAGATTTGGCTCGGTAGACTTTTTAAAAACTTAAAACAACAAATTTAGTGTGCAGCACGTTTTTAACAGAAGGATTCTTCTCAAAATCAGAAAGGAGCAGAAATAAATAGACCCCCACAATCACATTACCGGGAGTAGGGATACCTCTAGATACGTAAAAGCCAGTCCTGACGCCTCAGGCTGCGAGTAACTCAGTTAAAGCTCTTTCCGGTTAGCTCTTTAAGCAGTGAAGGAAGTGAGAACCTTTTAGTAGTGTATATAAAATGTATAAAATGTGTAAAATATATAAAATGTGCAATTGTTATAGTTAGATTATCACGTTCTTAAATATTTTATTATTGTTATTAATTTTTTAGCCTGTAAGTTGATCTCATACTTTTGATCTCTTTTGTTTTACCTTCACTTACATAGTGTTTAAGGACTTTCCTGTTTTCTATGTAAGTTTATTGCAAATAAAATAAAATAAAATAAATAAAAATATGGTCAGTAAGAAGGCTGCTTAAAGCCAAAGATGGGTATTGTACCAATGAAACTGAACAGCTTTCTTTTTGGAAAGTAGGTATTTTGTTACTTCAATTAAGATTGTTCCCAGTTTGGTTAGGATAATGCTGGCTGAATTGGAGTAGGATTACCTCTAGACACGTAAAAGCCAGTCCTGACGCCTCAGGCCGCGAGTAACTCAGTTAGAGCTATGTTAGAGCTCTTTCCGGTTAGCTCTTTTGACAACCCGACAACACACAAAAATGAGGTAAAAAATAAAACTTGGAAATCACATTACCAGGAATAGGAATACCTCTAGATCTAAAAGATGTAAAAGCCAGTCCTGACACCTCAGGCCGCGAAAAACTCGGTTACAGCTCTTTTCGGTTAGCTATTTTGAGCAGTGCAGGAAGTGAGAACCTTTTAGATGTGTAGAGTCTACAGGGTCAGGAAAATTGCTGTACTTATGCGACTACATCACCTAACCATAACACTGAACAACATTTTTTATTGTATTCTATTCAACACTCTCCCCAAGAAAGGTAAAGAATGAAATAGATAAAAAACAAAACAAATTTAAATCCAATTTCAGAAACAGCCACTACAGACTTACCTACCAAATAATTTAAAAACATTGTTTCCCACTAAATACCTTTCTACAACAAATTTTTGTCACTATGATGAGGTAAGACGTAAGACCTCATGGAGGACCTTATCAAAGGACGATCTTGTCACGTCTGACAAGTTTCGAGGGTCATTTCAGTAAGAACTGTGTCTGAAATGACCTAATGTAGGTATCTTTGCTTACTTTTTGACTTTGAATGTCATGGTGCCTTCCTACGTGACATTGGTGCCGATTCGGTTGCAAACACAATTTATTTTATTTTATTTTGATCCTGTCATTTTCTAAAATTTGAATAAACAAAGACAAATAAGTACATAGTGAAAACGTCTAAAAGTAGTTAACAGGCTAATTAGTGTCACGTACTTATAATCAACTTTCTTCGGTGCTTCTGCCTCTTTTTAAATTTGAATTTTAAAAAGTTATGGGTCCAAATTAATAAAAGTTAAGCTGTGTCTGCCACCGAATCGGCACCATTATAGCGACGACCCACTGAAGTGAATTCCAACTCTTAAAAAGTGGGACGCGGCAGACGTTTAAGAAAACCCTCTTTCTTTTTTCCTTTGAAATGTTCTGGAGGACGCCCCACTTTCCAGGCTTAAGTAATCCTTTCCGGACACCTGGGTAATTGGGCTAGTAGGCGAGTAACTCGCTTGTAGGAACAGCTAACTGTACTTGCCCTAGAGTCACTTTACTTGTCCCAGTCGTGTCTTGTGTTAGTGGGGTAGTTTCTGGAACAACTAAAATTCGGATAGAGGGGGCAATTCGGCTGCGCATAAAATCGCTAATGGTCACCTGTCATTAGTCGTTAAGTAAGAGAGTAAAGTTAGTTTAAGTCATGTCTTCACCGAATCGGTATCGGTAGTGGATGCTAGTTCTGTTATGTGATATATTTTATAATAATAACGTACATTTGATTTTTATCATACATAATTATTAATACCATAGCACAGCGTACCGAAATAAATCAACGCATTTATAATAATGTATACTTTTTCTCCTAAATATAAAATGGATTTTGAAAAAAAATGCGAAATAATATACCTTTTTGTTGTTGATTTAAATTGCATTCATCGATTACTTACCTACATTAAGAATTAATGTTGATGATGCAATGAAAATTCTTCTTGTCTTTCGGCATTAAATAAAAAAAAAACAATTGTATTTTATATTCTATTATTAATGAATTCATTTGCCTAGACTAGAATATAACATAAATGTACCTTCATAATCAATAAAACATTTAGAACGGAGCGATGAAAAAAGCTAATTATTTTCTACAATCTATATTGTTTAATTTAGCCTTATTTAATCTTGCGTTACTTAGTAAGAGCACAGCTTGGAGTCATGTTAATCCGAAGATTAGCAATTCAGTTGAAAAAGACTAAAAGAGAAATTTGAGATTCTTGTACCTAATTATAACTTTAACTAATAGCTTTAATTTCGTTTGAATATCGAATTGAGAATTTTTTACTCATAATTTTACGATAAAAGAATTGATAAACTTTTAAGGTAGGTATGTCTCATAGGCCCGTATTTATAATCAGCTCTCATGAGTGACAGCGAGTTTGAGTTCGTATCAGAAATGTCATTCCAGTACAAAATGACCTGTCAAATCCGCAATAATATTGCTCTCAATCTTGAGATCGTTTTATAAATACGAGCCATAGATACGTGTACCCAGTAAGTACGATTTTTTGTTTGTTAATTTTTACCCAGTTTTGTCTAATCTTTCAATATGAAATATTAACTATAATGACTATTATTTATTTTCCCATGATGACGATTAAATTATGTTTGCTATTTTTTTTGTGTGTTTGACGTAGATATAGGTCGCGGGTTTATCCCCGTGGACATAGATATTGCGGTAAAACATAGACAGAATTTTTAATACCTGTCTGACTGGAAGTCAAACCTAGAACAGGCTGGTGCGATAAGTACTTGTATTTTGTAAACATTTATAATAAATAAACAATAAATAAAAAAATTATATACTGCTTAAGCTAGGCGGGACGTAAAATTGGTTTTGCTACATCAGATTGGATTTTTAAGACACTTAAAAGTAATTTCCACAATTTATTTATAATAAATTGGAAAGATTAAAAATATTTTGCAACATTATCCTATATTTGAATCTGTCATAAACAGCAAAGAAAAAATCTCATTTCAGGTAAATCAAAGTCGAAACACAACTTCAGCGGAAAAGTTGCGGAATTAGAAAATAAAAGTTTAAATGAGACAAGATGAATTCCCGTGTCCAAGTTTAGCATCACAAGTTCAGATTGGGACGGACTTTGGAGACTTCTACAATAACAAACAATACAGACTGAATCATCTGATTGTTTGTAAAGATGAATCTGGGCCTTGAAGAACACGCTAAGCCGTTAGTACCGTTTTCATGCCAATATTTGCCAATACCCAGATCCCGTAGGTCATTTGGGAGCCCGATAACGATTAGCAGTAGACGAGTCCAATACGGCATTTCAAAATACGCTATATCAACGCACAGAATCTCCACTAATCTCAAAACATGCTAAGTTGACGCACGGAATCTCGACTAATTCCGAAACACGCTATCTCGTCTAATCTCGAAACACAGTATCTCGACGCACGGAATCTCGACAAACAAAATATTGAACAGAAGACATCTAGCAGATTATGTTCTGCTTAAAGAAGCTTGAAAATTAGGTCTTAGATTAACAAGAAAACTTGAATGGTTTGAAAAAGTCTCATTAGCATCACAAAAAAAATCCATACGTGAAGGATACGTTAAAAAGACCAAAAGGGATCCACGAAGGAGATTTAAGTGAGCCATCTCCAAGACATGCAGCCAAACAAGGGTCCTGATGTCAGGCGAGGTTGAAAGGTCCTTTCGCCCCTCCTTACCCTTTTCCAGGAAGATAGATATGGTGGCACCCTCCCTTCATCGATTGCTTGTATTCAAATAGCCCTTTTAAATCAAACGCCTTGGATGAGTTAAAAAAGATACGTGGTGTCAACTTTCATGCTATGATCAAAGATTTGATTCAGCGAATGTATTGCGATGCGCTTTTCCAAAGCTGCATTACGGAATTCATGCTACTTTTTTTTAGACTAAAATGCAGTATGTATCATCACCCCATTACTTCCTGTGGATGTCTTAAAAGGCGACTAAGGGATAAATCCAGGGAATGGGCAGCAGCGTTCTCTGTGAATATAAAACTTCTACATTGCCAAGCGTGGTGAGTATGCATGTACCCCCAATTTTGGGGAGGCCCATGTCTAGCGGTGAACTGTTGTGGCTGATGATGATGACATATCTTTAGGTTTTGAATTCTTTCATCTACGAGCATCCTTTTGAGATCTGCTAGCGAGAAATTGACACGGATTTCTTTGACCAGATGTTTGCCAATGAATAGTGTTAATTTTGTTTGCGCGACGAAATAGGATTTCTTTTATAAAATGTTTCTTATTAAGGTTTCGTTAGTATACGAGACAGCCTAAATGGAAGACATGTACTACCTTAATTAAGCTTATGATTTCGATCGTACCAACAAAATAATGTCTGGGTGCGCAAAATAAAATTATAAGTATGCTTACTTTGTCGATCGAGTCCCTTCGCGCTATTTGATAATTTTTAACTGACTTCTAGAACACGCGCTATGTAGGTACCAACTGATAACCCCAGAACGGGACACCGAAATTACAACAAAGCTCACGGAAATGACACCTGAATCACCGAAATTATGTACTAACTGTTTTACCCGCTAAAAGAATTTTCCCGTTTTGTCGCTTTTCTTTGTATAATTCTAATTTCACAGAACTAGGGTTTACTTACTCCTGTGCATAACTTTCAGCAACTCCTGCACTAAGACGCGCCCATTCTTTAGCCGCTAATGCAAATGCAAAACTTCACCCACTATATGAACTATGCAGTTTCATTTGCTCTAACTAAACTAACTGACTCTGGTGTTAGAGAATGGGGCTCTGACTGTACTGAATGACTGACTGTACTATGATTTTCTTCTTCTTGCAAGTCGTGTGTCAAACGACTTGAAAATCCCTGGTGTCAATTTTGGCTTTCACACTGTGTTATTATAGAGTATGAAGAGCAATGTAACACGATAAAAAAAAAAATTGTACGCTCATCTCCTGCCAGGCGGGGAATAATTCAAATATGCACCCTTCATGCACTGATGCCTGTAAAGGAAAAATATTACCTCGATAGATTGAAGGGAATACTAACAACAATTATGACGTTAATTAAATGATTACGAGATAATTAATCTCGAACATGCAAGAATTCTAAGAGGCTTTTTTTTGTTTTTCCTATCATTGTTTGATAAAGAGCAGAAATAAATATGAGTACATTGCAACCAATCTTTTTTTAATATATATTTTTTATAGTGAATGAACGTAATGGTTTTTTTAACCGCTGAAAAATAAATTAATCCTGCAGGAAAAATAATAATGACTGAAATAAATAGTTACCATGTTATTAAATCGTTAAAGAAAATACGTTTCAAAAACAAACCTTTGCCATTAGAGACATTTAGAGACAAAATAATGATCCCCGACGCAAAATGGTTGTTTCCAAAAGATAAGTTCTCTTATTCGGGACAATTTATTGATACCGAACTTAGCGGACGTTGCAAAACATTTCGGTAAGGGTCTGTGCAAGCTACGCTGTTTGTATTGCTTACTCGTACCTAGGGCGGTTTGAGAATTGGTAAATCTAAGGCTCGTATTTATAAAGCGATCACAAGATTGAGAGCAATATTAAGTGCGGATTTGACAGGTCATTTTGTACTGGAATGACATTTCTGATACAAACTCAAACTCACTGTCATTCTTGAGAGCTGATTATAAATACGGACCTAAGACACTTCACCATTTTATTTAGAGCACAAACATAGAGAAAAATAAGATCACTGGAAGGAGATTCACAGTCAACATTTTTATCTACGATTTTATCATACTTTTCTCTAAAAACTTCAAATTGATCTCTTCAGTTGATTGCAAACTCTCAAAAAATAACACAATTAAATGTTTTTTTTTTTTAAATCACTGACTTGCTGGGTAATGATATAAATACTTTTTAAACTCAAATGGCAATATTATAAATTATTTAAACTAAATTATAAAGTAACAGTAATAGCTAACTAAATAAAAAGTAAGTCTTCAAAATATAAAGTAGGTACCTACAAAGCAAACAACCTCTGCTTCTGTTACCAATTAAGGTCACGCTCATGCGAAACACAAAATAAGTTTGAGCAAATTGACTCTCAAACACAGACGGTACGTCAGGGATCAAAGACTTTTTTTCAAGTCTACAAACAAATAAGTTGACTGTCAGCGAATTCACACACAGCGCAATATTAAATATTTCAATTGTATTTTAAAATAAACAGTTGAGTAACAAGAACCATATTAAAATAGAATGATTAAGTCAGAAATATTGTATTTAAGAAGTTGAATGAACGAGTGGATAATAAAATCTAGAAACTAAAGAATAATTTAGTCAGTAATATTAAAAATAATTGACTGTGTTTTTTTGTAATTAATAACGTTTGGTATTTACTTGAATAAAGAAATTTGAAAAATAATTGAATAAATTTCAAAACAGTCATAATATTACCTCCGATGCGCTTTTTACCCGACTGCGCAACGCATAGGAGGGTAATGTGTTTACTTACTATGCGAAATACTTTATTTTCTTTATTTAAGACCGCGAGTTGAAAATCTACCTACCTACTTTGTAATTAATAAATCAAAATAGCGGTTTTTGGGTGTAATTAGCACATGTGCCAATGGTCGGCTACCCCTGACATACATATAGTTGCAGACTGCGCGGCGGCCGCAAACCACAGCAGTCTGAACGGAACCTTATTCATAATTTATATTAATTGAAAACGGCGAACTTTGTTACAACTTCGGTTAGAATTAGACAATTGTTTAAAAGAACAATTTATTCCAACTGTGCGTTGTTGGGCACACTTGGGTCGCAGTAAATAATTCTTAATTTATTCACTTTCAAATAAATTATCATCGACAAGTTTTTATCTATTAAGTATGGCAACTTTTACTAGATACAATTTTACTGTATTAAATATGATTTCTGATTAAAATCTCCTATCATTTCCTCTGCCAACTTTTACAGATTGTCTATAAGCATGGAAGTAAGGTACCTAATTTGGTAGAAATATAATAACTGATGATGAACTAGGCTTTCATTTATCTTTCTTCAAGCAAGACAAGACAGAACATTTCTCACATGCTACTGTCAGATGAAGCTAGAAGAAAATAAACAAGAAACTAGGACAGTGTAACTCAGCACCTTTTTGTTCCTTTTCGTTCACCCGAGCAACTCTCTCAGTGGTAATGAACCTGCATAGCTCCTGCAATGAGTAAAGTTACCTGCACTTTAATGAGTGGAGTAGAGAGGTTTTGCGGTGCCGACACTACCAACTCTACCAACTTGGAGTGTTTCATCCTGTGGCGAAGCGCCAAACGTATTTGAGGGTATTCCGTTGGTATCGAGAGAATCCCTTTTCGCTAAGTTTCGTTAAGTTGTAAATTTTCAGCCTTGCAGCTTGTTTTTTTTTTCAGTAAGTTTATAAGTATTTTTACCCAACTGCATTGCGCAAAGAAGGATTATGTGTTTATCAGCCTATATTTATTATGTATGTTTGTTCCTTTGTGACACGAAATGCGTAGGTATCATCGGTTTGGTTAATCGATTTGTCTTAAACTTGCGCGTGTCACTGAAGAATGATCTTGATCAAAATTAATGCTAAACGCTAAATCAGCTGGCTCATTCTATTCTAAGTTCGTTTTTCTATCGCTCCCAGTTCAGCATTTTGACATGAGTGGGATTTGAATCCAATAATCCGGCGACCCGTGCCACTATTCTAACAATCAATTTTATTACAACAATTAATAAAGTGGCTTTATTTAACTATAAACTATAACTTGATTAGCAAATAATTATCACTTACAAATCATTGCGATTGTAATCTAAATTACTGACTACTTCTTGTTTGAATTTATTTATTGTTTTATTATTCAAAGGTTATGTGTGTTTATTTATAATCATTAAAGCAAATACAAATACAAAACAGTATTGTTTTTACTACTTCTTCAGTCTAGCGGTTGGAACCCTGGCTTCTGGTCGTGGGTTCAATTCCCACTGTGGACACACAGAAACAATGTATCTCATTATGAGATTTGGTTTAGACAATGATTCCGTGCTTTAGAAGGCACGTTTATCCGTCTGTCTCGGTCGCTGTTCTTAATAACGGTTTTTACATAAACTTTTTAGATATGAAAGCAATTATAAAAGTACTATAAATAATCTATTTAAATAAATATCTTTGTTATTGCAACAAACTAGAGGTAATAAAATAATACTTAATATCTGCATTGGATTTTATAATTGACTGCTAAACGGATAACTTTACTATTTTTTTGCTTGTAGATATTGCCAAATCAAACAAACCAAGGGTCGGATTTATAAAACGCTATCAAGATTAAGAGCGATATTAAGTGCGGATTTGACAGGTCGTTTTGTACTGAAATGACATTTCTGATACGAACTCAAACTCGCTGTCACTCTTGAGAGCTGATTATAAATACGGGCCTTAAAAGCTACTATACGTAGCAGTATTCCAGTAAGAAATTTCCTGAAAATTTGTCGTTCAAACACTCCTGAAGTTTTGAAGAACTTTGCTTTCTCACCACAGAACGCCAAGTATCCAAGGGGTACCGCAAAATCTTGAAGCTCGCTTGTGGAGCAAATTTCTGTGGCAGGTATTTGTTACGAGAATTTAGCAGCTAAAATCAATGGTTGCGTTTTTTGCGCTTATACAGGTTGTAAAAAAAAGTATTGCGTTACTTCAATCGAAATGTACATACATACATACATAATAATCACGCCTTTATCCCTAATTGGGTAGGCAGAGCGTAAACGACCTAAACAAAAGTCGTTCCGCCACGTCTGACAAGTTTTGAGGGTTATTCCAGATAGATCTGTATATTGCTAATAGTGACAGGTTGTCAGCCCATCGCCTAAATTACAATACTGAAACCCTCGGATCCCTTAGCTGATTTTTACAGCATGCCCGGGAGGAGGTTTTTCTATCTCTCCCAGTCCAGCATGGAAGTATCAAAATGTTCTACTAATGATAACAAGCAACTTTCGCAAAGCACAAATATAAGTGCTTGAAAAAAAAAAAAAAAGTAAGTCGGAGAGTTCCAGTGTGCTGCATAATTTGTTATATCTCCACCAAACACTCAGTCACACACAGTTCTTTCCAACGATATGGGTCATTTAAATTATTCATTCCTTTTTCCCCTCATGCAAAGGTTGTCAGATGTGGCGAAAAAAAGACTTCTATGAACGCTTTATGGCGATGGCTACCGTGTAAGACATCTTATATTGTGAAAAATCTTTTCGGTACCTTGTGTAACTATTAGGCTATTTATTTATTTACTAGCTGGTGCCCGCGACTTCGTTCGCATTGAAGTATACGAAAGTAATAAATAGTTTTTAAATCACAGAATTTCTCTATCTTGCCCGCTGTAGCTAAAACAAACAATTGCTCAGCGCTACTCACTCGTGACGTGAACATGCAACATACAACTGGCCGAAGCAAAAGCATTTGGATCTTTGATCCACCCCAGCAGCCTTAAGAGTTTGACCTTGGGATTTGTTGATGGTCATTGCTAAGCAGAGGCTTTTAGGAAACTGTGTGCGCTTAAATTAGAACGGGAAATTGTTGGAAATGAGTGGAATTCTTAGTATAAAAACAGTTCTGCCCGTTCTACATCCAGTGAGAATCTAAGCATTCTTTACTGATTTTTGTGAGATTTTGTCGTTTTCGAGGCATTGCTACTTACAATAAAGTAACTTACCTACTTTAAAAACAACAACAAAGCAACAAATAACCAAACCGCAAAGAATAACCCGAAAAAAAAATCTATCAAAATCGGTTAAAAAACAATCGAAATTCAATTTCCTGTCTACCCCCTAAGTCATTTCGTGATTATTTATATCCTTGTTTACTGTCCAGATAAAACTCTGTCAGATGAAAAAAGTCCCATCAAAATCAGTCCAGTAGTTTCTGAGATTTAATTTCCTGCCTACCCCCTAAGTCATTTCGCGTGATTATTTATATCCTTGTTTACTGTCCAGGGTAAAACTCTGTCAGATAAAAAAAGTCCCATCAAAATCAGTGCAGTAGTTTCTGAGATTTAATTTCCTGCCTAACCCCTAAGTCTATTGGCGTGATTATTTATATCCTTGTTTACTGTCCAAGAAAAACTCAGTTAAATGAAAAAAGTTCCATCAAAATCCGTCCAGTAGTTTCTGAGATTCAATTGCCTGCCTACCCCCTAAGTCGATCGGCGTGATTATTTATATCCTAGTTGGCGTGATTTCCTTTTATATCATTTTTTTAATTTTTCAGGGGACGACCGCGAGCTGATGTTGTTCTTAAGTACTTTTGGCGAAAACACATCGATACCGCGTTTTAAAATCGTACAGCGACATCTATCGGGCTTTCGGAACAATAAGGTCATTCTTCCTCTCATAATGTACCTACATTGCATTGCAGGGTAAATCGCCTGATTGACCGAAAAGAAAGAATATCCCGTGCTTCGGAGGGCACGTTGAGTTGAGGCGTCGGTCCCGGTCACCGTCTGGCCCTGATTGATGAATGAATAAAGTCTCATCAAAATTGGTGCAAGTTACCTATAAAGTAGGTTTGGATTGGAATGAAAATCGACGATAACTTTTTTTCTACTTAACCGATTTCGATGAAACAAAGCCTATACACTGCTCTGAGATATGCCAAATCAATAGATGAAAACTGCATGAAAATCCATCAAGTGGTTACGAAGATGTGCCCGGACAAACGGACAGACAGACAGAAAGACAGACAGAAAGACAGACAGAAAGACAGACAAAAAATTCTAAAAAAATAAATTCGTGTACTGTTGGTCTTCTTGTATCACCCTGACTTCATTTTAGTCAATTTCCTTCATTGTACAGACAAACCGGGTCCTACTGTTTTATTATATGTATAGATAACTGCCTCCGTGATCTAGCGGTCTGAGCCATGGTCTCACGACCCGGAGGTCCCGGGTTCGATTCCCGGCGGGGGACAATGACTTTGTGTTGTTGTTTCTAGTTTGGTTAGGGCATTGCAGGCTGATCACCTGATTGTCCGAAAAGTAAGATGGTCCATGCTGTCGGATCGGCATGTAAATAGTCGGTCCTGTGCCTGATTTCTCTCTGGTCGTGTCAGTCAGTTTGTCCCTTCAGAATAAGAGATTGAAGGAATAGAGAGTGCACTTGTGTGTTGTGCAAACATTTGGGCACTAAAAACTAGTCCCGCGCAGTTGGCCGATCTCTGGGAGATTGGCCGCCGTCACCGAAAATCGGTTGGGAGGACTATTATTATTATTATTAGGCTATTTTATTTTTAAATTGTCTTATTGTACTAACTGGTACCGAATAAAATATTTATCTTTCTATCTGAAAGTTACTCTATGGCTCGTATTTATAAAGCTATCTCAAGATTGAGAGCAATATTGAGTGCGGATTTGACAGGTGATTTTGTACTGGAATGACGTTTCTGATACGAACTCAAACTCGCTGTCACTCTTGAGAGCTGATTATAAATACGGGCCTATATTAAGCTCCACGGAAGAACAGTTGCGTAACTTTAAAACTAAACCTCGAGCATATAATTTTATGTCTGATGGTACTAAATGAAATTGAAAATATAAAGTAACAAAGTTACCTTCGTTTTCTTGCGTTAGTTCTTGTTTGAACTTAGTCACAAAGTTATAAGTAAGTTCAGTATAGAGAGGTCTTTTAAACATACATACATACATACTATCACGCCTTTATCCCTAATGGGGTAGGCAGAGCGAAAACGACCTAAACAAAGGTCGTTCCGCCACGTCTGACAAATTTTGAGGGTTGTTTAAGATAGAATTGTATAATTTCTGTATTGACAGGTTGTCAGCCCATCGCCTAAATTACAATATACTGGAACCCTCTTTTAAATATGTGTAATTTTCTGTTTTTGGGTAATGTCTTTTTCTTCTTCTTTTTGGGTGATGTCGTAATGTGCTATGTATATGGAAAAATTATAGAAAATCAAAACTGGCATAATTGTGATGGATGGATGATGTTATCATAAGCTCAAACATAAAAGGTTTTTAGGAAAATAACGAACAATCTTTTGCAATTCTGTTTTAGATGAAGAGCAAAATTTTGAGTAAAATTACTTACAGGAATCCAAATTCGTCCCATTAATTATTGAAATAATATTTTCAATTTCTTTAATTTAAAATTCAACCAAAACTATTTTTTTCCAGTTTCAAGTTATTAGTGCATCATACAAATCTCTTTACGGTATCACATTAAGTAGTTCAAGAACACAGCTTACGGTCTAAATAACTAGATAGAACTAGATTACTTTAGTTTTAATAACTAATTTTGCCAGCAGTCCGACTCGCCGCGTTCTCAAGTATTAACTACAGCTGGTTACACTGACTCATTAAGTACTACTTTTTTAATAGGTTCATTTATGTTTGAATTATTCAATGAATTTGAATTTTTGAAGTGCATTATTATTATAATAATTTTCTATTAGGTATGTAGTAGGTATAGATACAATCATCTGAAAAGATGTCTTGGCCAATGATGATGACGACAGCGTATTGTATTTCGTCAAATCGGGAATTTCAAAATAATTATTTAAATTCTAATGAAATATTATTTACAAATAGATACTGAGTACTTCTTAGTTTCGGGATAAAAAGTAAAGTTTCCATAAGTTGCTGATACACTATAAAGCGTTTTTCACTTAACTTAGGCCCTTATTTATAATCAGCTCTCAAGATTGAGTTCGTATCAGAAATATCATTTCAGTACAAAACGGTCTGTCAAATCCATACTTAATATTGCTCTCAATCTTGAGATAGCTTTATAAATACGAGCCTTATTTTACCTCGGGGATTTGTTACCACTAGGACATAGTTTCAAGTATCGATCGGTATTATCATAGGTCAATGAGATGCATAATTGGACTCAAATTATAGAACAGCAGTTAATGAAATTAACATATAAATTAAATGTTTTAAGCGTTGTTAATGTTGCCAAATCGACGCGCAAATCATAGTTATCATAATAAATTGACAGTTCATGATAATTAAAATTGTCCTTCTTTAATGAAAGGTTTAAATCAGACCTCCTTAAATTAAGTCGAGTAGGTACCTGGGTATATTTTTAGTCTAGTAGAGTTTAGCACTTAACAAAATTGCTATCAAAGCTTATTTAAATTGAGAATTTAATTTTAATTTTTAATTTTTAGTTTGTGCAGAACTCAGCGTATTGTTACTAATGGAGTTGAAATATTACTGCATTAAATATTATAACTCTAAGTGATTTAATTTAATTATTTTCATTATTCTAGATCTAAAAGAAGGTCGTTTTAGTGAATTCGATAGTAAGTACTTTAGATTTCAGTTGTAATAAACATTCCATTAAAATTAAATATTTGATCAAATATATTTGATCTAAGTACAATAATTACATCATTCTCTAACATAAAAAAATTATCATCTTTAATAAAAAATCAAACAGCACATCTTTTTGTTTCTTTTTTAAACAAAAAGG
>JARACY010003336.1:0-34071 GCA_029255725.1 Scrobipalpa atriplicella
ACGATGAGTTGTAGATAACCTTAATTATTACTAATGCTTCTTTCTTTATTTGTTACTTGTATATGTTTATTTTAATTCATATATTGTCTTCATCACGATGGCAACAATAGCAAAATGCAACAAAGTATTACATTGTAAACAATAAATCGTTGACTTAGTTACATAATATGTAAAACATATACCGATATGACTGGAATATGTTAAAATATATCATTAATTGTTCCAATTTGTCTCATTCAAGGTTCGATTAAGTTTGCAGAATATCAAAACACCAAACATTTAACAAAAATATTTGACGTAGAATTTGAGAGGTATTTGTTCGTGACAGGTTAATCATCAATCACAAACATTATTAAAGCCTAAATGAATTAAACTTTATAAATACGAGGTACAAATACCTCTCAAACGCAATTGTATACGTTTTTTAGGAATCTTTGAACTTTTACTTTTTTTGCACCTCTGATATTTATCAAGACATACATCTTTTACAATTCCAATTTATGTACCGAACTCTGTTCATTATCCATCGGTAAAACAGTAGGTTCAGTTTATATAGAATATCTGTAAGGTGAAATAAAACTAGAGTAGTTACGTATGGCAGAGTAAACACAACATGACCTTTACCTCGGCGTAGGCCAGCGATGTTTACTGCCTTTGCCGGGCGAGGAAAATACCCTGCAGCGTCACTCGCTGCCCCCTCACAGACAATTTATCTATCTATTTGCTAATGTCAGCTGGTCAAGTAAAATTTTCTTCTGTTTTAATTTGCGATGGGGTTTCTCTAGTATTAAAGTCAACGATAGAGCCAGCATTACCCTTACCACCTTTTGTGTGGGATCGATTCAGCTGGACCAATACACGGAAGGAAGGCCGTTTTTAAAGTATTTAAATTTTAACAGATAGGTAGTGTAATATCAAGTTATCTCAGAACAAAAAGAGTATTTTTAACACTAGTTTTATCAATAAGTATAAATAATTTGACCTTTGCTATACGCATTACATTGATAGGACAAGATGCGAGAGTCACGTTTTGTTTACAAAGTTCCTAAAATATATCAATATCAGCAGATTTGTTGTAGTAATCTTCCATAATTATTCAATAGGTATCAACAACTGTCCTCAGCAAAACAGAACCTATAGGTTATCTGCAATTATAAATAAGACTGATTGAAAACTGTTTTGGTTTAAGGTAGGATTATAGCATCCTCCAATACATTCGCTAAACCTTTTGGCCAAGTGCGGTGAGGTGAATATGGCGAATAGCCCTCAACTGGGGAAGGCCCATACAGCAGTTGACTGTTGTAATTGGTAAAGTAGGGTCAAGGAGTTATTAAGGATAACAA
Organism: Scrobipalpa atriplicella; assembly: GCA_029255725.1. NCBI lineage: Eukaryota > Metazoa > Arthropoda > Insecta > Lepidoptera > Gelechiidae > Scrobipalpa > Scrobipalpa atriplicella. Next base: position 1,344 of record JARACY010003336.1, read on the forward strand.
TGACGTCAGTATTCAGTAAGGTTACTGTTTAGGGCTATAACTTAGCGTTCATGAAAAGATTGATGAAAGTGGATATTGTGGATGAAGCAAAACAAGTTTGCAAGGATTATAGCAAGCGGAAGGATGCAATCTCTGCCTAATTTTCTGGCATAAAAGGCGTAATGATATGTTATTCAGGTTAATTCTTCCTGAAATTACTCATGAGGAAAAAGTATTCTGGAAAAACAAAACAGTTAAAATGGTGTCGTGACGCGTTTGCGGTCAAGAGTGATTAATTCATTATTTAATAGTAACATTGTGCTGCAGGGATGAATGAAACTAAAGGTATATACGCTGTGGATTCATTCATTCATTAACTCATTCACTAATCACGTGATCCGTTGACGGTCAAGCGTACTTATTAGTCTGTGACGTTATTACATGAATTATCCGTTGTCTTTCGATCATTTGCTGTTCTTTCTTTATTGATAGCCGTTGCAGAACCAATTGGTCACGTCCAAGGTCGTTGAAATGTCAGTTGTACAAAAGTGCAAATGTTTGGGTAAATGTACGCGTACAGCATTCAATGACAATCAATACTTTGGTTCAATAAGTGGCTAATTGACACACTTAATAAAACAAGTTCTTTAAATGCAAATGTAACAAAAAAGGTGCCTTTCAAAACATTGGTCGGTGAAGTCCCGACGATTTGTAAAATCAAAGTCAAAATCAGTTTCACCGATCTTGAGAAACCGCCTTGTTTCATCTCCGTCAACATCAGAATCATCATGGTCACGACACATGTCATGTAAATGAGAACTCACTCTTCCATGAAACCATAAGTCTCAGTCAATTAGACCAGACACGCCGCTCCGTCCTCCAATGGCTCCAATAATATATCGATTATTAAATTTACCGCGTATTGTCAACGTCTAGACGCCGTTGTGCATTTATTTCTGGCTGCTCGTGCGTCATTGGTTGACGCAACGCCGAAAAATATCGTTGAGACGGTACTTGTACAATTTTTGTTGAATGAAAACACGTTTCGAAGTTTCCGAGTTGGAGATACGGCCTTGTCTTTTGCTTCACTTGTTTCAGTTTTGCCAATTTGCTGCAATACTCAATACATTTTATAGTGTCTTAACAAGTGTATTCAATAATGTATCACGTTTTATTTTATCATTATCAGTATCAACGCACACTTACTCAGTAGCTTCATACGTGCTAAAGACATTGTGATTTGTGATAAATACTTTTAGCAGCGAATCTATCTTATCATTTTGTATCTTCTTTTCTAATCTAGGTCTGTTAAACCTTGAGTATATCCTGTGTATTATGTGTGATATGATAATGATAAATTATGTTGGTATGTTTTATTATAATTGTTTTTGTACTAGATTTTCCTTAAATATCAGGTATTTGCTGTGACATCTACGTCATCTATTTTAGGATAATATGCATAGAAATTTCTTCCATATCCGAAGATTGATCAAAGTAGAGTAACTAGGTGAAATGCTATTTTGTAATTCCAAGTAAACAATAATCGCACTAACTGTAGAGAAAGTCATTGTTTTTGTTAAATCTGTAAACTTCTCCTTATCAGCTGATGTGTTTTCTTGACATAAACTAACTTCTTGACACACATTCTCGAGCAGATAAAGTGACTGTTGAAATTAATTTGGATGTCATATAAGTAAATGTTTATGTTGATGACAATACCAACAGAGGAGATGACGCGTTAGTTTAAATTTGGGTGATGCTAGACTTTGTTTGACAAGGGTGCTGCTTCTAGGAGGAACAGATTTGTTTTAAATTCATATTTTCGATATTTTTCTTGAACAAAGTTGTTTGTTTTCGCTTACAGACAGGAGCAAAATTGTTTTACAAATGTTCTCAATAGATTCCCTGCGTCAGTATACATCTTGCATTACAAGTTTCCTTAAAGTTTTCCTTTAAACTTGTGATACATCCTTTTAGGAAAATCCCAAGGAGTTAAAGGAATGATCTCATTGGTTGTTTTTAAATAGAAAAAAATAACAAGGCAATAAATTATGCGTTTCTATGCAACAATAGATGATGCGATTGGTAGGTACGTGAGTGGAGTAAACAAATATAACCTTGTGGGGAAAACACTTGTGCAAGCTTCACATTCATATGTAAATGCAAAAATAGCAACACGTTGTTGGCCTGGTAATTAAAAACAGAAAAATGCAGGTGAGGTCGAATTTAAAAGTGTTTATAATGCATCCTTAGCAACAGAAGACCTTGCCTCCTTTTAAGCTATGATTATAAGCGTTAACGACGTTGGCGTATATGGTACCCATAACATATAAGTTCACTGCCCTCATTGACTACTGCTAGTCTACTTCTTCTGGAACGTTCCACAGTTATTCTAGCAACTGGAAGAAAACCATGTCAATGTACAACTACTTTGAAGGATTACCTTATTGCAATCTATAAAGATAAATCACAATTCTTGAACGATGTGTCCTTGCTGGATTAAAAATATTGAATAAAATTAAGTTGATTTTATGATGGAAATAACAAGTTAAACGATGTGGGCAAAGTAAAAAAAATCAGAAACTGTTGCTAAAAATAATACAAAAAAGATAATGAAAGATTATGTATTCAGATGTCACAAACATGCCCAACCTTGACGAGTGCATTGCAAAAATACTATTATTTATCGCAAATCATAAAATGTTGGAGTGGCCGTTCGGGAAATTGGACTTTCATGGAAGTGGTCATTTTAGGAAAATGCCCGATCGTGGAAATGGACATTCGTGGGAAATGGATGTTCGGTGCCGAATTCGTAATGTTGATGTGGAATTAACAATATCAATAGAGATAATTATTAATATCGATGAACATAAAAATGTCAGTACGAAGATAAATAGCTATCTTATTAATACAAGGATAGGTAACACTTTCTTTTTTATTTTATATTGTAGAATTATTTATCGCGCTATGAACGATAAGGTATTTTAAAGAATTGGGTTTAATCTATTAACAATTTAACTATTATTAACTAGAATAACCTGCTAGAATATGGAGTGATATTCGAAGACCAAAAAATCTATTTTGGATTATGTTGATATTAGTTGGATCGAATATGAATGCCACTCATGAATTTTAATAACATTGAGTACTGCTATGCTTGGATGGGAAAATAAAAAATAAATTAACACAGATAACTAAACTACATGTAGTATAAAATTTCAGCAGTATCACTTAAAATTTTCTATATTTTCTTTAATATTAGCCGTATACTGGTATAATAGTAAAGGCCTTATATCTATTGATACTAGAGATGACCCATATGACCTGTATAGTAATACATACACATAAATTAGAATATAGATGTCAAACGGGCTTCGGCATAGTTGGTAAACAGAACAAAACAACATTTATATGCTGCTAGTTTTGCAAATAAAATTACATTACCATTTTTAAAACATGTCAATGATAAAGAAAGACAAAAAATCTTTTAATGATGATAGTGCTATGATATCATCTAGTTAAATGTAGGTTAATCTGGCTGTAATTAAGGTCATAATAAGCATGGGAAAGATTGTACATAATAAAGTTCGTCTTTTATCACATGAGAAGATTTTTGTCAAGCATAGAAACGTGACAGAAGGTTTGCGATACTTAGCAGTAACACAAATGAAAACTACGACACAGAAAACATAAACAGCCTCTGTCAATGATATAGAGAAATCAAATTGAAAGAGAGAGAGAGAAGTCCTATAACGAAGTAATGACAACAATTTCAAGTGATTGGAATTCAGCATATTGTAATGTATTCGCGGCAATATCAAGCGAAGAAAATGATAAGAACGAACGCGAATACAGACGCACACATACACAGAGACCAGTGTATGTACACAACATGTGCGCACACAAAGACGGGACAAAAATAGCCGCACAGATAGCGCAAGCACACCAACACACACCCACACACTGTACATGAACTGTAATAAAAACACACAGGCAAGACATTGCGCTATGAATAAGACACAAATTGAAATGGAATCGTACAAGTTGTTTATGTGGCCGAGTTTAATAACTGCTGCGCCAATTCCGACCGAACAGACTTTTCACAATTAAGGCCGTGATTTGCCAAAAGAGAAAGTAGATTTCGAAAAACAGCCATAAAAGTACTCTCAAAAAGAACGACAATGCGTATCCGTTAAGTGCCGAGGCCTCCTTAGCCGAGCGAGTACCGGTTCTGTCTAGTTCCAATTATAGGACCGTAAGAAGAATGTAGATCGCGCGACATCGACGGGGTGGAATGCCTGAGGATTGCGGACTCACCTAAATTGATGACATGGTACATGGCTTGCGAGCGCTGGAGCCGCTGAGCGTGCTCCACCGGCTGGTAAAGCCCGCCGGAATCCACTTTGCCGGTGTCACTATCAAACTGAAACACAAACAGGATCCACTGCGGAACACGCAAGCATCTTATGTTGGCACTGCACTGCCGGGAGCACGAACACTGTTCACTGGCGCGACAGGTGAGCGGGCTCGCGATCAGACACTGACTGGCCGCGGCGGCCGCGCGCCGCCCGCGCCGTGACGTACGCGCTGCTCCGTACAGCGATATCAGCGCTGCATGTTACCAGCACTGCTGTCTGCACGCTCTGCGCTTCACCGCTTGATGACGCACACGCACGACAGCTTTACCACACTTTACACTAATCGCCGAAAACTTGGCAACGATGACCCCAGTCTTCTCCAAACTCCGCATGCAGCTTTCCGAGAATTTAACTGCTTCCGACAGCGACAACAGTAAAAGAATATGAGAGTTTATTTTTGAAAGGTCACGATCACACGAGATAATTGATTCAGCGTTGCGGCAGGCATATCATTGATTAGGCACAACAACGTTTAAAAGTGCCAAAAAGTTCAAAGACGTTCACGAAAGTAATTGATTTCATGCTGAAGGAGGCATTTTGCAAAATTGTAAAGTAATAGAAATAGTAGCTGGAATGAATTGACAGAACAAATAAAATCAGTTATTACTAAAACGATTACATGCTGAAGCGGTCGATGCCATTGAAAGTCATTGACACGATATAGAAGAAGAAATGGTCGATCATTCTAATACCCAATTTCGCATAGACTTAACATTTAGAAAAAAGGACGGGATAAAAAGCCCTGTACAGGATGATCCTATATACAGGCTGACATATAAGGCAGATCATTCAACATCTTCCCACAATTTGAATTGGTAAATGTTATTATATTATGTAAAATGTTGCACGAATTAAATAAAGTTAGTAAAAATGACGCAAGAATTTGAAGCACTTTATGTGTTGCTATAATAACAAAATTATAATCGCCTGTACAAAAATAATAATGAGATGGTCGATTCGAAACTAAGTAAACAAAACATTGTATCCATGTATAAAAAAATACTTTAACTGCGTATTTCGAAAACCTGTTGACCAAAGTTTACGAGCGACATAGACTAGAGAGACAGGACGAAAACTGCGTCAATTCACCTGGCGACGTGACCACGAGCAGGTACCTTGCGAAATAAAACGTTGTGAGGACCTCAAAACAGGAAAACAGATTGATCACGTCCGAATCATATATCAGATTTTAAGTTAAAAAAGGCAAAACTGTGATAAAAGATACCAGATTCAATGTGATTAAAATCATGGTTAAGTTAAACACCAGAAGAGGTTAAAGATTGCGCCAGAAGAATTAGAAATTAGAGAAGCTTTATTCCCTCATTTAAATTTTGAACTTAAACTTGCCAAAAATACACAAATAAAACGAATTAATGGTCTTAAAGACGATAATAATGATTTTTTTTCTACTGTCATTAAAGAAAAACATAAAACCTAAACTAGTTACGCAGTTTCGCTACTTTTACGACAGACTAGAAGTTGAAATGATTCAATAATACGAAAATAAATAAAGAGATCTGCTTTCAATTTGAAATCTCTATCAGATACCTGGTAAATTCAAATATTTATCGGATTAGCTAACAAGTTTGCTGACCTAGCCCACACTGAAATAAACTTTGATTTATTCAGAACAGAAAAGTGCGTGAATAATCATAATCTTTCCAGAGTAATTTAAATTAAAGTAATTCTAAAAATGGCATCAGTTCCTAAAACCAGGGGGTGTTCTCAACTGATTAAAAAGTTTTATTATTTGTCTGAATTTAATTATAAAACACACACACACCAATGTTAACTAGTGTAGATTAGAAAAGATATAAATGAGTAAGATAACAATTAAATATAATCTTTCTGGGAATACCCAAGTGACGTGTTGATCAAGATAACGAAATAAAAATAGGACTACCTAATAATGATGATGATAAAGAAAATAACTAAATAACCTGCATAATGAAAATTTTCCCGTTTCATATTGATTACTAATCTAATCTGTAATACATATGTAGTGTAACAAGCAAGTCGGCGTTACAAGTTTGAAATTCTAATTACATATTTGTCCTTTTAACATTATAAATGCGAAAGTAACTCTATGTCTGATATTTTTCAGCAACAACGGCTCTTCTGAATCCAGTTTTAACTATACAAATTGTAATAACCACTTCTCGAATGTCACAGTTTTCTGGTTATTTATTTCCCGCGTTGATTCACGGGTCGCTTTCATCTGCGCGTACGCAGGCCGGGCGTCATCGCCGCCGGTGACACACGGACGGCCTCGGCTTTGACTTGGCAAGGGGTTAAATCCGGTGCCACACGGTCAATTCAGCTTGACAAGCATGCTGCAGCATCCGACTTCAATCCGACAACCGATACGACAAAAAAAGATTCTTGATACTGCGCTGTAATTTTTTCCAGCTTTCCGGCACTAATAGATATCCAAGATTAATTTTTATTATCCAACGGCCTACCCATTCGAATGAAGAAGCTTGTGTTTGATAGTAATAAAGATTATCATCTATTATGTTATCAATAATTTGCAAATTCGCATCGTTTGGTAAAGAGAAGCCACCGAAAAAAAATAAGCTCAGTAAAAAAAAAAAATTTAATCCAAGCTGAAAGGTTAGCAGACGACATAGGAAAGACTGGGTGGCGTTAACTGTTCCGCTAACAGTGGAGGGAATTGCAAAAGATCTCAGCATTGGGTGACTACAGTGAAGAAGAAGAAAACAAGGTAGCAGCAGTATCATTAAAAAAATGTTTTCGCCCCTTGCCTGGGCTTGTCAAGCAACATTGATCGTGTAGCAAGACCTCATGGCGTGTTGGTTTCGGTAACAGCGGCAGGAGTAGCCCGGATGTTTATATTTTCGTTCTCAATGGACGCTGGCGCTGGTAGAAATTAATGCCAAGAGTTCATGTCACTGTATGTTGATGATTTTGTCAAATGCGCAGGGGACTTTTTGCATGTTGTGTTGTTACAATGTTGAGTATGTTTATTGGGGAAAAAAATAATAAGTGACACAACATGAATAGAAGGAAGATGAATGATACCTTATTGAAGAAGAGCTTAGAATTACTTTAATTAACCCATGACTTGGCCCGCTTTTTTGATATCACAACTTTTTTGTACTAACATGAACTTGGTATAATGGTTTAATGTCTTTTTATTTTGCACTTGTCGCAAAGACTTATTTCGCCAATTATATTATTAAACATAAACATCAGATGATTAATCTACTGATTTTGTTCAGAAATCATAACATACTCATCATCATCATCTACTAATATTATTTTCTTAGCTTATTACATAATTAATGATCATGTCCAAATGTCCATCACAGTCAAAAGTAAAATCCTAGTCATCCCTGCGGATAATTTTAACCAAACAGTCAAAACTTAGTCACAGTGTGGTACAAAGCCAAAAGCCCAGCGGCCCCGTTTGTTGGTTTAGTGATGTGCTGCCAAGACCCAAGAGCAGCTCGCTGTGTTCTGTCAGTGATTGGGAATGCCAGTGATTTTGAGGCTTCTGGTGGAGCTTTGTCTCTGTCAACGTTGTCCTAGTCCAGATCCAAGAAAAAATGCCAATAAACAATTTTTCTTTAACATAGACGGAAGAACATCGGAAGCATCGCAGGATAGGAGGGAGACGTGGAGAGAACTGAGAGAGGCCATTGCACAGCAGTGGACCTGGACACATAATGGCTTAATAAGATGAGAAGATAGATTTCATGGAATACTATTGAAGGCAGTGCAAGAAATAGTCACTACCGCCTTGTAACATGCCATGGTATTGGAAAAGAAGAGTTGCAAAAAACATACACGAATGAGCTTTCAAGTAGCTATGGTTAAAATTCACTCCAATCACATCACAATCAAACTTCTATTTCAGTACCTTACCTGTATTTCCAACCTTATCCTTATTTTCTGGCACCGGTATTGGTATATGTTTCGCAATACCGGTATAATCAAAGCCCTATATTTCATGCCCTACAGTCTGGTAGCGGCGCCAAAAAGCGTAATTCGCTCGACAGCTTGTCATCTTTTTACTTTACGTGATATTTCGCTCACACGAAATAAAATTACACGACTTTGACGATTTCATTCCTTGCCAGATAAAATATACCTTCTATTCGCAGTTTACTAAATATGAAATTAATGGCTCTCTAGCATTTCGTGTGATTTTGCCAATTTCACAACTGAATATGAAAGAATAACAAATGGCTATGGTCAAAAATACAAACTACAGACCGAAAATCAACATTCGGTTGAAGTTAATTTGCAATTTCAGACTGACTGTTATTAATTTCATAAAACAAGCTCTACACGTTTAAATTATATTAAAACTATGGATGAAAATAGAAACAAGAGAGATAGATCATCTTAACACAGTAAAGGTTACTCTACTTAGATACTCCTACCATGATCTAAGCCACGCACCTCACCTCAGATCTAGATTGTTTGGGCTTGCATTGCACATCACACAATGAAATTAGATGACAGAAAATAATCTATCGTGGAATCCAAAGCTCAGAAGTGTTCTCCTCCATATAAAAAAGTGACGTAGTTCTACTTAACTTCGAGATTTGGTCTGAGGAGCTCAAGATGACCAAGACTTGACACGAAACAGCTATCTTCATGGCGCCACTTTTCACATCAACATGTTCATCACACAAACTGGTCCATTATATCATCTGTTAAATTCACACGATGAAATAAGTGAAATTAATAATGGGTGGCACGAAGACGGCGCCTGGGCAAGTATACGAATGTTAGTCATTCTACGAAAAACAACTCTAAACTACTGAGAATTGATACATGGACCAAAATAGACGTTTTATACAGGTTGAGGCATAATGTGGCAGTGTAATATTATAGGTACTACGACTACAAAATCTCCCAAAAATCTACTGCTTACACATGGCTTCATGATGATAGGTGAGGATACACTATTTTAGAGGGCACGTTAAGCAGTCAGCGTCCGGGGGATGCCCCGGTCTATGACTTATAGTGGCCGTTACAGAAACCATGCCAGTGGCCTATTAAGTTGGTGGTATATTTCCAGTTATCCCGACTGGAAGGGAAAGATGGTTTTTTTTTCAAGTTTCCCTTCTGGTAGGGCTAGACCAGTAGAGATACTTGGACCAGGGGTAAAATCTGGCATTAGGAAACAGATAATTGTTCGCCTATTTAATCCTACTTTGAACAAATTAAATAATAAAGTTGTTTAGTTTTTATAACAGCCTATACAAAATGTTAGTCACAGCATCCCAGTTACGACGGCTGTTAACGATTATTTAACTAGGTAAGTATTATGTATCTATGTAGATAATATCTGAGTCACAAGTAGAAAGTTGCCAAAAAATCCAAAAGTAACTACAACTCGTCCGATTTGACCGTGAGATGCTGACTCACCATTTCCAGCTACTAGTGGCTATTTTCTGGTTAAATTTTGAGATTTTATTTTGTCTACGTCTGCTTCGGAAGATTTAGTATTTGCGTCATAAAAACATGTATAAACTTATAAATCTAGATTGTTTTGGTGTGCATATATTTATAAGTTTTAGAATTGGTTATGTTTTCTCTCTCACAGTGCAACGAACATTACACAAGCATTTTTTTTGTGAAGTTACGGCTGGTTTGTGAATATTTTTAATTTATTCAATTACTCGAAACCCACACGACAGAAGAAGAAGACTGGAGTGACTATCTGTACCTAATGATGATGGACGATGTTCGATCAATCGACCAAATTATTAATTTGGGAATCAAATTAGAAACCGCACGCGTTGTTTGAATCATAGTCATGTCATGATGATGATGCATGGATAAAAATATAGTGGTCAATGACGTCCTCAAAACTATTTGACCTGGATCTTATTGTATGTAGTTAATTTATGAATGGTGGTAAATATCCAATGGTGCGCGATCACAGTTTGACTAAGCTCTTTAAAGTAGTTAAAAGAAACCAGAGACTTATGGCTCACATGCAACAATTTCTTCATGTTGAACTATTTTTTGATCCCACAACTCACATAAAATAAGAACATTTTGAACAGATCGAAGTCTAGTACCTACATAACATAGTCACGTGTAGTTTCAGCCATTTGGCCAAAACATTAACGCTGAAATAAGCCGAGGGCATAAAGGATGCGAGCTATTTCGAGCAGAGCGATCGGGTTTAGTCCCAGAATAGCCGGACTCAAGTGGAACAACAAAACGAAATATAACTAAAGTAGGTATAACCCGTATAACCTAATAGTAGAGGAGGGAAATGCTTGTAGTCCTGCTGGGCAAAGTAAAAATACTTATAATGAAAATATTGCGGGGTGTAAAGGTCAGCTTCTCGCAAACTAATAGGGGTTACTTAGTCAACGTAACTGAACAACTTCCAGCAGGAAATCATTATTTATTTATTTCAACATTTATTGGTGTACGGAAACATACACAAGACAAATACATAGGAAACAAAGACATAATTAGGCACTGCTTATCTTTAAAAATAAATTTCTTACAGTAGAGCTACAGAAATTATTTCAAGAAATTAAAAGAAAATATTTGAATTCCCCATACAGTTGTACGGTTATAACAGTAAAGTTTTGTTGAAGTCAATGATATCTGACCAAATATAATGATTCATTTGATTTTAACTTTATTGTTATGATCATATTGATATTACTTTATATAAATAAGTTCCTTGATCAATGGTATCAAGATTTAAAAAAAAATATAAGAATAAGATTGCTAAAAAAGACGGTCCCTGTGTGTTTAGATTTAGAGTTATTGTCGACTTCGTTTTAACCCGGAATAGAGGTATTTAAATTGTCTGTAAGATAGTAAGATCAGTTTTCAAAGATGTAGACATTTGAGATGAAAGGTGGCTGTAAATAGTAAACAGATTATGTTCAAGTCTGAGAACTTAGGTGTTGAATATCACCACCCCCGTTGACAAGGATTTATTTCTACAGAGTGAACTTGACAAAACATCATATTTTCCATCAACCAGGGCATAGTAAACATTACATAGTTAAGTATGAGTTTTTTTAGCAGTCTCTGATTCATGTTCAGCAGTAGACTGTTGTGGTTGTGGTGGCTAATGTAGTGTAGATAAATTACAGGTAAAAAAATTGTCTACCTAGGAGGTACAAGAAAAGAATCGTTATGACATGTACGTATAGGCTTTTTGAACATTTAATCTTTATTACTGTGAGAGTCTGTGCTGCGGCTCACAAAAATGTTATAAAATTTCATGACTTAACCATGTAATATTTAAACGGTATGGCAACACATTCTGATTAGATTCGGTACTTCGCGGTCGTTTGCCAGTCCGGGGCGCGTGTAAGGCTAACGTACAAACACACTAATGGAAAATTCTATTATTTGCACACCTGTTAAGAATTTTATCAAAACATTTCCAGTCTATTTAAATCGCTTTGGCTTAGCAATTGCTTCATGCTAAAACTTTCAAGTAGTAATGTTATACACCACATACCTATACCTAGGTAAGGTTTGGTTAGTTCAACTGAACATACAACAAGATCAAGATGGAGCTATGTAGGCATCAATAATTACGTTTGATTGTATGTAATTTGGAACCTTTGCCAAAACCGCATCGAAACAAAGCAAAATGCATGCAGCCTAAATAAAAAAAAATTGAACCTAAACAGCCAGTAACAATAAACAAATAGATCACTGTTATTTTCACTGTGACCACATCATCGCGTGAGTCACCGGGAAACCCGCGGTAAATGTCACGACCGCGCGCCCACATACAAACGGGCCATCTTCAGTGTTTACAATAAATAACTCATTTATCCCTAAGGAAATAGGTAAGCAGAGTGTTAAAAATCTAAGGAAAGCCGTTTTTATAATATCTTTAAAATAGCGTAGGTACCTACAAGTTGAGGCTCTTCCCACCACACATAACTAGGGCTCTTTCGCCGGAAAAATCTGTGACAACAGGGTTTATCGGTTTGTTCGTCTCGTCGACCCAACAAACCACACGACAGAAGAATAAGACTTTTGATATTTAAAATGTTTGCAAACACAGTTGTAGAAGCACCTTAAACCATACGAAATATGAAAGTATTTCTTATAGAATGTTATCGAAACTAAAGCACTTGTTAACTTTAACTGAAAGTTTCTTGCGAGCAGTAACTTAAGAATAACAGGTAAAATTTTAAGTTCCCGTCGCGTCGCGTGCCTGGGGTCAAGTTGTAAAAGGTTAAAGTGACGCCATATTACGTGGTGACGTATATTTTATGATTATGACATGACTTTTACACTAGGGGGCAAGGTTTTTGAAACTATTAATTAGGTCTACATTTTTAATTTTCAATTCCGATGCATGTATGAAGACTTAGTATTTTGCAATACAAACGATGAGTCAAGTCAAAGGATTAAGATTTTCTGCCGCTAATACGTAACCCCACCAATAAGTGGAGGGTTAATAGTTATCCTGATTACATCACTCTGAGAGATGACGTAGCATTTATACGGTTACGATGGAATGGTCAAATCACTCGGATAATACTTATAGCGATTACTTCTAAACGAAAAATGACAAATACATAATTATCAGCCTTGAACTTTGCAAGGTGGCCTAGGCAAGAGAAGAAGAGGGGCACACACACGGTTCGGGTTCCATTTCCACTTGGATGTGGTATGTTATGATGGGTTATGGAAGGACTCTGGCCAACAATAAATGAGACACGTAACCAACAATCGGGATCTATAACAAGCGGCTTGCGTTTACAACTGAAGGGAGTTCTTTCTCGTCGATAAAGTAATGTAAGATTATCGATGACGTCACTCTGCGTCGGTGACGTGGCTTGCGTGATGTGAGCACGTTGCGTCCGTGGTAAGGTTACGTGCTTAAGGCAATGATCGCTTTCGATAACGGTTACAAATTCACGGCCGTTTGGGGGAAGGGCAAGCTTAGCCGTGAGCGTTTCTTGAACAACGGTGGGTTAAATAACTACCTAAATGAATTTTAATTAATTTTTCTCTTTTTTGAGAAACATGGGTGAAAATGGTGGAGTCAAAAGAGATGATGTAGTGACAATTTTTTTTAAGCGAAAGCACAAATTACTTATGAGCGAAAGTAACATGTAAGCGACTTTTTACTGCGGGAAAAAACATGTTACCTGGGTAACATCGCGGTTCAAAAAGCTAGTAAGTATAATACTCGTAAATACTAAATAAATATTTTGATATTGAGTTTAAAAACCTACTTTTATGATTGAAACGAGCTGACATTAAGAAGTTATGAGACTTTCTAAATTAAGTAGGTACTTAAGGGTCTATGTGCTCGCGGCAACTGTCCCTTTCAAACCAATGACAGAATGCGCGCTCTGTCCTTTTCTAGCATGGGGCTGTTTCAAGCCGATTTCATATATTTTTGCATATATCTCAATGTATACAAAAAGTATTGAAAAACAGAGTTGATTATGATGTTCTTCATAATTATACGGTGATTTCGATATAACATTTGCTGTTTCTAAGCTCATAGAAATGTCACAGTTGTTCAAATTCGGCATTGAGACGCCAGATTTTCATGATATTTCTGATGATTTCCTGGTGTAATCATAGTATTTTTAGATTATATCTATGAATCTAGTTGTTCTCCATATTTTAGAGAAGCTAACCATATATAGATTTATTGAAAATTCAACTATTAACTATACTAACAAAGTCAAATGCCGGACCGTGTTTAGCCCGATTTAGAGTACTTCCCTCCTTAAAGAACAAAGAGTAATGTATGGTATAATTTTATTTAACACGCAACACGATATCTATATTGGTGTTTTGAACTTTTTTCGTGAAATGCCAACGAGTTTCGGCGGAGGCTTGTAAATGCCAGGCGTGGGCGAAAGTTCCTAATATTGTTTTAAGCCTATGTTCGCAATTCTATTTGCCACTTTCTAAAGATAAATTTAAATTAGTCCTGACACTTTCAATTAAATTATACTGAAAAGGTCAGGACTCAGGAGGTTTATTTTCTACGGTTTTACGCATTATTAGCCCACAGTATTTGTCAGCCGTGGCGAAAACGCCTTTTGCTAGGCGTTTTACGGTCTGCCTACCCCGTATGAGATAAAGGCGTGACTGCATGTAAGTTTCAAGATTTTAGCACGTTACATGTTATCCCTTAATTTTATTATCACGCTAACATAACAAAAATGTTTAATATTAAAAATTACAGTTAAAGCATTAAACAATAAGTAAATACAATACGTTTAGCTGTCCGTAGTGTCCGTGCCCAGGATTTCAACCTTAGTCACTTTTTACGGCACTCTCGAGAAGAGATGGGGTGGTGGCTTAATGTTTGGACCACCATCACAAGGAAAGAGACAGGGCTAAGTAGAAATTTGTTTTAAATAGTGGAATGTAGAATTGAGCCTCTTGTGTTTTTTTCTATCCACGTGCCCTACCTAAAGCCGATCTTTAACACGAGCAGTGCATGGGCGGGAAAAGGTCTCTAGGTAGTAACAGGATCAAGTAAATAATGAGGACATAGGTAGGAGGTAGGTAGATATAAAATAACAATTTCGATAAGGTCAGTGTGGGTAGAGTCTAGCCAGGTACTGCCCAACAAAAGAGTTTTTTTTTTTTTTTATTGTTGGCAAGCAAATGATGAAGAAAACAAGACCTAATTATTTGAACAATTTTAAGCACATTAAAATTGATAAAATCAATCATTTCTGTCCCCCAGTCTACACCAACTAAGAAAACTCCAACGTTTAAAAACCATTTTAAACAGATGTCTTAAAAAAATATTTAATTTACTGACAAACTGGCTATAGGTAATCCGCAGAATTGAAAAATACTTTGTTTAATGATCTATCGATGTAGTTTCTGATTTTGAAACAAACTATTCTTTCTTTTAACAGTTTTAGAATAGATAGGCGTCAGTACACGCAATGTAGCGGAGACCTTTGCTACGGCGTAGCGATCGTAGCAAACAATCTTTATGTGCTACGAGCTAGAAAGGTATGGAGAAAAATACTATAATAAAAATAAATTGTATATAAAATAAAAAAAAACATTGAACTAAATTGAATATTACCAAATTCTAAAGTGAATAATTAATTTATTGATTTACATCTATGCCTTTACAACATAAAATATAAATTGTTAAAAACAAACTGTAAATTTGAATTTTTAATTACCACTATAGTATAATACATTAAAAAAACAAAACCTACTTTTCAGTTTCCTCCACACTAGTCCACACCCCCCTTTACACAGATTATTACCCCCTTTTAGCGCGAACTTTAGCTTTCTACCTAGCTGTAAGAGTTTCCCCCTTTCACAGAACCTGTTGGCAACATTCCAAGCTGTAATGGAGTCTGAAAACAAGCTGGGGTTTGTTCAGCTTTTGAAAACCGTTACACACTATTTTGTGCCATGAAGAATGAAGATATCTAAAAAGTATGGCACTTAAACTTGAAGTGATATTATATGAATAAAGATTACCTATAGATTATAAAAAGAAAAATTTCTATTATATTTTGTTTGTACCTACCTATTTAATAAAAGTGACATTATTTAAAAAATAAATTTCATAATTCAAGCATAAATTCCGGGCGGAGCGGAAGGCCGTGTTGCTCTAAGATTCAAGCTATACGGTTCTCACCGTGTACTTTGATAAGTTACTGTTTTGAAAATAGATCAATGCGGAAACGAGAAAAACTTATGAAGTAAAAGAAAGAAAAGAATCAACTCTAAGAAGAAAAACTTGGAAAAGAATATCTGAACAAAAATCAGGACCACGAAAGATAGAAATATAATCCAACGCTCGTCGAGATTTATCATTTCGCCGGCAACGTGCCGCGCGTAACGATTGTGAGTAAACAAAACATTACCTTTGGCGGTCACTGCGGGGTCGGCAGACATCTCTGGCGGACACTTCACACTCTACACTGAAGCCTGAACATCACAGGCTGAAAGCCTCAACAAGTTTTTGCAATAATTAATGACTAGTTCTTAAACTAAAATAATTTAAAGTAACATTTGGGGCAATGAGATCAATCAGTTCCTAGAACACAGATACCACGATTACATTTTCAACTTCCAGCGACCCTACGCGAGGCGTCTGTACCGCGCGACGGTCGGAGCAAGACTGAGGCGTTCGGGCGCGCGGTGGGGCACAGGGGTGGGGGTAGGAACAGCCTCCGACCAATAACAATTATGTAAGTAAGGGTTGTTGCTATTTTTAGCTCGAAGGCGCAGTACGTAACGCGTTGCATCGCTGGTACTGGTATAAATAGCCTGTTGCAGTGGGAGTTTACTTGTTTGCTTTGGGTTATTTGTGGACAGTTAATGCCGATTCACTGGTTTCGCAACTAACTGGACTAATGCGCTCGTTGGTGTAGCGGTAAGGAATATAAGCTACGAAGTTCACGGGAAAAACAGGAGAAACTGATATTTTTAAAGTATTTTTCTTGGATAAACGATAGGATTGTGCATACCAAACCCGTTGAGTACCTGTGTATCGCTTTTATAAAGGCACTTGTGGTAGATTTGCTTCTGACTCCACCATTGGCCGGCGATGACGGAGCGACCTGACAAAAATCCTTAAATGCAGTGGCATGCCCACACCCCGACGTGACACAGGAAGCACCTGCACCGCCTTTTAGGGTTATTTAGTCGCCCATTTGTGTATTTTTATTAAAAAACATTAGAAGTACAACATTGGAAGACAAATCAATCGTATCTTGAGTTACGTGGTTCTAGCGGCCGTACCGCGTCGTAGCGGTTACTCTCACAAGAGCTTTTCTTCCGGAGGAGGATAATTGTTTTAACTGCGCGCGCTCCGTTAACACGTTTGCTACGCTACCACAGTATAGATAGATTAGTGGACGTGTGAAGCTTCAACATAATCTTTATTTTTGGAATTTGACTCTCACAGTGTTAATATTGAAGAGGAGCGATAAGGCCAGTGGGCAGACCACCAGCCCGATGATCTGACGACATCGTCAAATACATAGGCGCAAACTAGATGAGACCGTGGTGGACCGTGAGAACTGGCGCAGTAGAGAAGATGCCTATAGGAACCCTGCAGTGGATGGATGTGGACTGAAGATGATGATAAGTGTTAGCAACAAGCGCACAAGAGCGTCTTGGGTTCAATTCCCACCTGAGTGAAACTGTTATTTTCCATGTTTGCAACAACACCATGTTTTTCAAAGTCCTCATTTCAGTTTGTAAAGTTTAACTGAAAACAAGCTATATTAAGCTATGAATTGAACATTGAAATTTCATGGTTTAGTTCTGCTCTAACTAAAGGAAACTTGACTTTAGTTAGGGCTATTGAGCATAAGGAAACTGAGCCATATTGCAAAATAAATCGTTTGAAGCCTTATACTACGTTAGTTTTACTGCTTTTCTACCGGAGAAGGATAATTGTTTAAGCTCGCTCGATTAACGCGTTTACTACGCCTCAAGAAGTACTCTTATTTTACAGGAACATATACATACATACGCATAATCACGCCTGTATCCCTATGGGGTAGGCAGAGCGTAAGGTCGTTCCGCTACGTACAGGAACAGGTAGTAAAAATATTAAAAAAAAAACACGGTCTTTTTAACATGCATGATCGATCAGGGCGGAAAGTATTATTCTTCTGATATTATAAAGCATTTTGCGTCGTAGTTTCCCCTGCGGCTTATTGATTTTTTCCGTAGGAATCAGAAATTTTCCCGCGCTAAAAGTAGCCTATGTTACTTAGAGTGAACGTTGCTTTCTAACGGTGAAAGAATTTTTTAAATCGGTCCAGCTGATTTTGAGTAAATACATACTAAAATACAATATATTTTTTATACAGAGAATCTCATTAACCCACAGATAATATCACAGTCCGGATTCCGAAAACGTAAATAAAGTTACGTTTAATAAAATTAAAATCCAATTCCATATTAAATCATGATTTCAAATATAAAATGTTATTTTTACATTAAATCGAGCCGATGGGACGGCGGCTGCGCCTGAAATAACTAATAGGTACTCTGCGATCTGAATTTGAATATTTAATTTTAAATTTCATTTTCGTTTCATTTGCCTCTGGCTCCAATAAGCATCGCGGGATGATAATGTGATTTATTTATTGGACTCGCTTCGATTTTTATTAAATTTTATTTTAACCCCATTCGATTTTAAATAAAGGCAAATATTTTTGTAACAACTTTTTCAAGAAAAGGTATCTCTTTCCGGACGCAGAAGTCATTTAAGAGATTTTTACCTTAATTCTGATACGATGTTTCTGCAGGGTGTTTATTTTGTTGCGTGCCATAGCTTAGAGGGTGTTTCAGTAACGTAAAATGAGCCTGTTAAAAACCAACTCAATAAATATAAAAAAACTAAAGTCTGTAGGTATTTATAATGATTCCCAAGCTGCGTCTAGCTCTCGCTCTATAACCAAAACCGAACGACGCGCGAGTCGCATCGACCAGTGATAGCGACCCGCGCGGGTTCGGTTACCTATAGCGCGAGAGCCAGGCACAGCTCTTGGAATAATAATAAATAAAGACTTGGTTTTTTGATCTTTTGAGTTGTTTTTTTTTATTTTTTTTATGGACTCCTTTAACGTTACTGAAACACCCCCTAAGCTATGGCACGCAATTAAATTAACATCCTGTATAGTAGCACTAAACACATAGTCCTTTCCGAAATGACCCTTTTGTCAGACGTGGTGGAAATGGCTTTTTGTAAGTTATTGACGCTCTGCCTACCCCGTAAGGGATAAAAGCGTGACAACAACAATGTTACCTAAGACGATCATGACCTGTCCTGCAAATTAGTTCACTAGCCACGCAATCTGATTGAAATTAATAACCGTAACTAAATTACTAACAATATAATATGTTCCATTACATTATCAAGTCCATTAACGTGCATTCTCAGAACAATATGGTAAACTTATATTCATGTCTCACAATGGGCAACAAACTTTGATACATTAGCTTTATCCCACCGGCTCCTTTTACCACCCATCAGACAACAAGACGCACCTGACGTGCACCTTATTGTCATTCCAGCATTGCTACTAAGCGGTTTCAGTCACCAGTCATTCATCACTCTTACTTGGGTCAAAGAATATAGTAAGGTGTTGATGTTGACGCTGTCTGCCCTGTTAGTGTTAAAAGCTGACTAGATGTATGTTGGGGCTTCCAGCGCCTGAAGCAGGCTGTTCTTCTTTAGCCTACTAAACTAGCCTATTAAGTACACGCTGAGGCAGCGTAACCTGTGCTTCCAAAGTCCCCAATCCACAAATAACTCCAGCACCATCCAGGCCTCAATCCTCCAGCCCCGAGGAGGTCCACCTCGTGCTCGGGAGGTCCCTCCCTCCCCCCTGAAGAGGGCCCTGCGCTGCGTAGGCGTGTGTTGACAATCCTCGGGTCTATTTCTGTCCCGAGCCCCGCCCACTTGGCCCCCGCTCCCCGCTGAGGGGTCTCCCCCCCTCCCTCACCCCCCCGCGCCCTTGACCTTCCGTTTCCAAACAACGGTAGTCACAACACCGGTGATAATTTGTTTCTCTTGTTTGTTTGTTAGATCTCCCCCCACAAAAGGCATTTTTTGGGGAGATCTGTCTTCTTGTTTTACTGACGTCAAGAAAAACTAAATATAACCTACCTAATATTTGATGTGGATTACATGTAGGTAGATAGATAAATTGATTGACTATCAAAAATACGGATTACGTATGTGACTATTTATCTATAATATAAAACACGTGTATAAATTTGCTGTACCTATCTATTTCATCAAATTATTATACAAACTTATTCGTTTTTTAGGGTACCGTACACTGATTAGAGAAAGTCGCTGCCGCTCCGCTAGCTCCATTCACTCTTCTGTGGTACCGTACCTCAAAAGGAAAAAAGGAACCCTTATAGGATCACTCGGTTGTCCGTCTGTCTGTCTGTCCGTCTGTCAAGACCCTTTTTCTCAGAAATTAGTGAATGTATCAAGTTGAATTTCATATCTTATACTCAGGTCTAGGGTCCCTTGCGGCTGTAAAAGAATCATACTTCTAAGTCCTCGCAATCAAAAGATACGAACGTTTGTTTGAATATTTGCAAGGGGAACGAATTCTAAAAGTATACTTTTTTTGTGATCTAACTAAAAAAATATACTTCTTGGATTATTTCCTTTGTTTGTGCTAGGAGACATTGCTTCTTGCCAAATTTCAAGAGGAAGTTTTCGATTGCTAATGCTACTTCTATAACACAAAATAGCTAGCTACGCAATAACAAGTACCTACATCATTCTTGGCAACAATTTTTACTGTTTGCTATGGAAATAAGTTGGAAGAAGAAGGCACAAAGAGACAGTCAACACAGTAGTTTGCACAGATGGGGGCAAGGCCGGGCGTCGAACCCTTTGCCTTGACTTGACCAATGACCATCCATTATTATTATTACGAATTGGTTGCACTCGCACTGATACCATCACTGTGTAATTTCTATTCGATTGAAAGTAAAAGTACGTCATTAGAAAGTTAGGACGGAGGTCGTTACGGCGTAGAAATAGGGTTGATATTCGTAGAGCAAGTTGGGGATTCACTTAACTTATCTTTTATCATAAATAGAAAATATTTGTATTTTTTCAAAATTGTAGTTATGTCTATTTACATCATAATATTGTAAAGAGGATTGATGTTTACCGAGGTGGTAACAGAGGCAGCGCCACTTACGTAATTTCACAAAAAGGAGCCATATGTTTTAGCTTTAAGATCGTATTTTTTTTATTATTCTTGCACTTTGAACCTTCTGTAAACTTTATTTCTACAACACAAGCAGCACTGTATTATCTACAAGATAAAGTTAGCTAGAATAGTTAGATAAACCAAGGTACTAAACTATTTACTATATAGCTCATGCTTTAAGCTGCGGCACGTGGAAACTTCAACATGCAATATAAGCGCTATAGAGAAGCCACAGTAGAGGATGCAGCGGTGAAATTGACTACAACTAGAGCCATATTTAAACTAGACGAGGCCCCGGGAAAATAAGGATAATGAGGCCCTATATGACGGTAATTAAGCGGGTATTCGCAATAAAAAAAAAAAAGAGCATAATATAAATAAATTCGTAAGAAAGCGGACAGAAATTGGATGAGAACGGCTGAAGACCGAGCTGAGTGGCGTGCTATGGAAGAGGCGTATGTGCAAACGTGGACTGATACAGGCTGATGATGATGATGACGGTAAACACAATTTTACGTAAGGCGCTCTGCCTATCCCGTAATAGTTAGTCAAACAAGCTACTTAACTAATTAACCTAATGCTTATGCTTAAAGCGCAGCTATAAGTTGCCTTGCCACACGTGTGGAAACATAAACGCGCTATAGAGAAGACATCGTATGCGTACTTACATAGTATATATAGTAATTGGATGCAGCGGTAAAATCAATAAAACCAGGTTCGCATCGTACAGGATGCCCTGGGCAATTTAGAATAAAGGGATCTGCTGATGATGCTAAGTACAATATTACATCCTCTGATGGTTTTTATTCGACAGGCGCGAGCTTTTAAGTACCAAGCTGCTTCTCTTCCTGGGTTTACTGTTAAAGTCAGAAGGGGATGTGGTATTGCAATTTAGGACTGATGAGATAATAATAGTAACTCGTCACTACCTGTAGCAGTACAAAATCCTATCGTAAATGCTCTCAAAACTTGTCATATGTGGCGAAAACGCCTAGTTAACAATCTGCCTAACCTGTAAGGCATATAGGCGTCATTTTATAGATGTACTATGTTATCCTAGATAACAGAGGCATCGTCTAAACATCCTCTAAGAAATAAACAAGTTATTAAGTAGGTACGCGCAGGACTAACTGCGAGTACTTTCACCTTTCGGGATTTTTCCTCTGGCGGCCGATTCTTGGAATACGAAGAGCAAAATGGAATCTGTTTAGTCTCTAATTCTTCCATGCTGGACTGTGAGATGGGAGCGATACAAAAACATAGAATGTTTCAGCTGCCCTTCCTTCCAGGCATGCTGTAAAAGTCAGCAAAATGGATTCGAGGATGGGCTGACAACCTGTCACTATAGCGATACGAGGTACCTAACACCTAACCATCCGAGGAACTTCATCATTATGTCGTATGAAGTACTCAGTCGACGATTGAACGAAGGAAACACTTGGTGATTTCTTCTGCGCTGTTTTTCAATAACATTGGACAAGCTTTCTAGAAAGGTACATTCTATGAAACCATTAAATTAAATTCGTTTATAAGCAGTTTCTCAAAAATCGCGTCTGCCGGGGAGGCAGCCGGGCGCGAGGGTAGCCGCGCGGCGTGCGGCGCGGTGCGGGGGGGTGGTAGCTGGTGCTATTTATACAAAATCGATAGCTACCCGGCCGTGGCCTTGGAAGCATCGATCGCAGCAGCTGCCGGGGGCGTGCCGGCTGCCAGCGACGAGCCTCCGACGTACGCTACGCCCAGCCGTGGGAGGACTACCCGGCTGGTTGAAAATAAGGAGAAGGTACCAGGAGCGTATGGGATACGAGCATGTTGTGTTTAGTCGGATGTTTAGGGCGCCGGTGTCAGAGAAAGGAACAGTAAGACGACTCCAAACATTCATTCTATTCCGAAAGCTGCCTTACATGGTTCGCTTTGCCAGTTTTGCCACACGCTTTGGAATCGCGATAGTGGGGTCTGTTCTGTATAAGGTCCATTTCAGTTGCTTTAAAACAATACGATACAACCCATGTTGCTGAAGGGTGTCTTAAGAGTCGATTGTGCGTTTTGTAATGCACAATCCGCGCAATGTCCTTTTTTTCGGCCAATGAGCGAATTCAGGGATATAACATATACATACATACTATCACGCTTGTATCCCTAATGGGGTACGCAAGGCGTCAACGACCCAAACAAAGGTCGTTCCGCCACGTCTGATAAGTTTTGAGGGTTGTTTAATAATAATAATATTGCTGTGACCGGTTGTCAGCCCATCGTCTAAATTACAATTTACAATATACTGAAGCCCTCGAATCCCTCAGCATGCGATGAGATGTAGCTGGCACATTCTATACTTTTCTATCGCTCCCAGTCCAGCATGAAAGCACACCTAGTGTAACACGAGTAAATAACCCTCCATAGTAAAGTGCCACGTGTATTCGATCTGTGTCTGGTCTAGTGCCGACATAGTGGAAAACTGTAGTATTTTATGAAAGTTTTGATGCGAAATATGGAAAATGAAATACACAAAAGTGAAATGTTAGAGCTTTTACAAATAAATCAACAAATCTAACTGGCATTCAATTAAACTACTGCACTTGTGTGTGCTACTGTACTGACTACTACACTTGCTCAGGAGTTCAAATCATTATCACATAATATGTACGTATATAATTACATACGTATAGTCACGCTTGTACCCCTCACTGGGTAGTCAGAGCTTCAACGACCTTATAATAGGGTGTTTCGCTACGTCTGACAAGTTTTAGATGTTGGCAAAGGCAGCCAATTGCGTAAATTGCAATTAAATGAAATCCTCGTCTCCAACTCTCCATCTACTGACTTCTACAGTATGCCCGGGTAAAGAAGCAGCTGGAACATTCTACGTTTTTCTAACAAATGGAAGATTATGGCTAAAGCTCATGTTTTTTCATCAACCCGATTCCAATCATGGAAAAACGAACCCAAAGAAATGGAAAGCTCTACCTTAAATACTATTAGTAGCACCATAACCCAGGCAAGGGGGCGTGGTCTTGCCAGGGGTGAGTAAGGGGTATGGGGAGGGGAGGGGGGTATTTCTGCGAAACTATGAGTCTATGACAGTGAACCTCGGATTCAATTTAATTAACTTAAACGTAATCTCGTTGTTATTTTGTATAACAAACAATAAGACTTTGTTTTGTGGGATTTGAAGAGATTTGTTCAATTATATTGTTATTTGTTGGTATTATTATGAATAATTAACTATTACAATTGTCTTTATATTAAGTCTTTGTTTTAATTGGATTGCTGTAGGTAGAAATAGTTAACGACACACGATGAAGCAGGTAGGTGTATTTTTACCGGCTAATAGGCCTGTGGTTAGACAGAGCCGCCGGAGTACTTTCGAAGCACCATTAAATGGTGATTCGCTCTCCACTGACAGAGAGGAAGTACATTTAAGTGCTCCATGTTGACTTCTGCTTACAGGCAGAAATGCGTGTACGAAGGAGCGTAACTTTCGGAAGCGAACTTGGTTTTAATTACCTACGCTAAATCATGGATGGATTTCACTATTTCGGGGTGGTATTTTTACTATGGGAAAATTACACATTACAGCCGAAGCCCGCCAGAATCCCAGCTGCTGATATTGAAAATGTTTTCTTTTATGAAAAGAGTTGAATGGTGATGGTGATGGTGTTGGTGACATAAGGCAAATTTCTTTTGCTGTAAAAGTGCCGGACTTAAGTGTCTTACTCGTAGAGAACTGCTCAAAAGACTGTGTTCAGATGGTACGCGGGTTGAACGAGGGCTGAACGCGTAGGTATTTCATACAGAATTATACAATTTGTTTTCACACACGTTATGCACAATTGCGCAAGCTCCGTGTACGCCACGCGCGTTTGCCAAGACGTATGAAACACGCGTTTAGCCCACGCACAGCCTAAGGCTTCAGCCACACCCCAGCAGCGCATATTCAATACAAACGCGAAGGTGTAAATCGCGCGAATCAATAATATTAGATAAAAGAAATAATGTAAAACTTTGCAAACAAACAGGTAAGCCGTTTAGTTTTCATTATGAATAAGTAACACTTGTTTATATTTAGTGATAAAATATTAAGAACATGTTTATGAACAGTGCAGCTTGACACAAAAGTTGAGAAGAAGATTCCCATTTTCCCCTTCCCATAAGATTTTGAAGATTTCTTAGAATTAGGAAATAAAATAGAAGGCAACACCCAACAACAACCTAAAAGAAAAGAACAGTGGCTATTACAATTACTGGGGCAGGACCACTTCTTCTTTGCATGTCAATAAAGTAAAGATTAACAAATAATAATGAACTGACCTGATTGTGATGATGATGATGAATGACCAGGATTGTCACTCATCTTGGAATGTTCTTTCTCCTGAAAAAAGTAAATGATTTAAAAAAAATTACTTTAATAAAATAAACATTTCCTGAAAAAGTTACATAGAATTGAGGATAGAATTTTTTTTTCTTTTTTATTTGGAGGCCAAGGTCCGGTTGGACTGTAGCCTTTAGGGCACTATGGAAAAAAGACTCAGAAAAATTTCATAGGAGGTTAATTTTGTCTGGATTTTTTCTAAGTCTGAACTTGACTCTGACCCAAGATCCAATTCGGGTCTTTGAGCGAGAGAATTGGCTACTTTCCAACTAGTCAAATCAGCAACTTTTTATGAAATGTCAAAAACGCTTTTTTGTATGAAAATAGTAAATTATGACGTCACATTTTAGTAAATATTGACTAATCAAATCAATAACTTATATACTTTTAATTCGATTATTAAAATCTAAATGTGCATTTTTTTTTTATGATGAATGAAATCCACAATATTTTTAGCCATTAGTTTTAAGTATAAACGTTTTGAATTTTTTAAGCTACCCAGTCAAGTACCCAATTATATATTTTTCAATTGGTTGTTAAACAGATTCAAGACTATTATTTTCATGAAAACTAAACTTACAATTTTACATATTTATTTCAATATCTTAAATACAGATCTGCATATCTCTTATTTTTTTGTCACTTCTCACCTCTAGTAGTTAAATAAAACAACCAACGACATTATGTTTCACGTATTGTACCATTTCTGTAAAAGATATTCCATTATTCTTCTACTATATGACCACTGGAAGAGTTAACCCTTTAAAGAAACAGTGAAGACACACAGTGTCCTAATGGGGAAATGTGTCACATAAACTAGAGAAAATCAAAAAAGAAATGGTTACGCACAAAAGGTGCAAGCCTCCCAGTCATCCCAACCCAAGTTAGTAGAATAACTCCTTAAGTTCTGTTCTTCTCATCAGCAAAGAACTGTAGATTCAATATACCTAGTGGGCTGAGAAACGCCTAGAAGGGTACTTGTGTGTAAAAGATGAGATCTTTTGTTGAATAAACATGAGGGTGGAAATGAAAAACAAAAATGAAGTGAGCTTATGAACATAACTGCTTGACCAGCTTGGGGTTAAGATGTGCAATAAAGAAGATGGTAAAGTTTTTAAAGGACATTATCGAAAATGAAAAATAACGTGGTGCTCACCAGCTGGGTGCCTTCTTGGGCCTCCGAACCAGATCCTCGACAAACAGCCACTTAACACTCCTGCACTAAAATCTTTCACACAAAGCAAGAAACATTACTGTTACAAGGAAAACATCACAAACTAACACCTAGAGCCAAATTTTACACATTATTTCCACGATATCCCTCCAAAACAAGCTGAAAATTATTGTTTTGCCAATTTTGACACACTTTCCTTGCGTCGATTGGTAATTATTTTCATTGGTGGATTTAGGAACACGTATTTAGAAAATTATTTGATTGGCCCATTGGAATCCTATTTGAATATTTGGAACGCTAGAACCAATAGGAAAAAATTAATATTTTTGCCACGGGGAGCAAACTGAAAACCGGTAATGTCAGTCGATGATTACCGGTTCAGAACGAGTAGTCGTCATTCACGTGTATCCGAACGGTCACATTTCAGAATATTTTCTACACCACCATGAGAGCACTTTGTTATTTTTAACTCTTATTCATACTAGTGGCTGTGTAGCTATCGACAGAGTAACAAAATAAAAAAAAAACATGAAATGATCTCATCTGTCAAGTCTCAAGTATCGTGTGCGCAAAGCAAACACACACAAAACAGTTTACTAAAAATTGCACAAGTGATTCAAATATTGCTGAGTAATAATGTTTTCATCATTTTTCGGAAAACGGCGGGCGTCCCCCGTCGAAGACGATACCCCACCGATTCCAGGACCGAAGAGTGATGATGGTTTTGAAATCGTAGATCCTGCGTCTCCACGGGGAGGTTTATACCCCAACGTGAGTGGAGTTGGGGCTCCTTTGCAGCCCTATCCTCAAAGACCTGCGCCTCCAGCACCAGTTCCTGCCTTCAGACCTGCCGTAGACACCTTCCACTACCTCCAAGGCGTTCCGTTTTCCCTCTGCAAAGAACTGCAAATGGCATCGAACAAGGACGCTTTTGCTACTGAAATTGGTGATCTTCTGGCCTTCATGACGAGTAGAATTAATATGAACGGATACAAGTACGAATTCGAAGTGGAGAAAAGTGTTTTGAAAGAGTGCTGATGATAGACTATGATGTAAATTACAAATCTGGAAATATTTAGGTAAATTTTGTGTAAAACTAAGAAGCATGACGTGATTAAGTGTTCCATTATGTTTTGTAGTGCCATACTTTATTTGGTACTCTAAATGGCTAATTTACAAAGCTTTTATTGATTTAATTTGAGCATGAGCACTCAGTGAAATTTAATGTAGTGTTGATATATTTGTAGAGTTGGTGTTTTTTTCTAATCAGTTTTCAGTCAGGCTAATTGTAATATATTTGAATTGTAAATCAAAATTTCAGTTCTAATCTGAAGTGTTCTTTGAGATAATTTTCTTGGTCCAATATAAGGATTCCTATTGTGAGCTTTGATTGTATTTTTTATTAGAGCATTCAAGGGAATTATTATGTTTTTATTAGCTAGAATAGTCTCCTATGATGGCTCTGGTAAACAAAAATAATCTAATTCTTAGAAATTATCTTAACAATCATTGGCCTAAAAGTTATCTATGTTAAAACAACCCATTTGTTTAAATATGAGTTTATTTACAGACAATAATGTTATGATATGTTTATGATAGAAACTAAAGGGAAATTAGACTTGAAATACATACATTGTACTTGTATTATAATGAAACACCTATAAAAATTATTTAAAATGTCTAAATATTGATAAATAGTGAATGACTATTGAACAAAATATTGTTACCTATGTGTTTCCATAATCAAACAAATTATTGGGATTGTTTATGTAAAAATATTTATAAGGCTAAACTTGTGTAAATAAAATTTAAATCTGGAAAATTGTGTTTACTATCTCTAAGTTTACATACAGTCATAAAATCACGCCTTTATCCCTAATGGGGTAGGCAGAGCGAAAACGATCCAAAGGCCTAAGTATTGTTTCACAATGTTTATCATAATATCTCAGTGTTTTTACCCGAGCCATTGCTGGGCACATCTGAATACACAAAAAGTGATTCGGTTACAGTTTATAGTCTAAAAATAAAAATACACTGTTAACAAAGTCAATAAATAAATTATGAGATAGTACCTACCTACGGAAACAAAGTACTAAGATCTAAAACTAGCAACAACTAAAATGTTCTTCACACTTTAAAAATCACAGGACAAGGCCACTTTGAAAAAAAATTCAAGTCAGTTATACTCAAGTTTTTTAGGCAATACTATAATTATCTTTTGACACACAATGAGTTGGTATTTACCAACAATGGGAAAATCTACCAGTATACTTAACACGAAACAGTATAAAAACATCTAGAGTAAAAAATAGAATTTAAAAAGTAATAGGTAGACTGCAGTGGACAGCACAGTCCTCAAACTGTAAACAGCATTAATTAGTTTTACAATTAAAAATTATCCTTTAGAGAACATCTTTGTACCAATCACATAACCTGGAAACAAAACAACAATCTTACGTAATTCTACTTATGAGGTAATTAAGAAAGTCTATATGAGAGATGACAGACCACAGATCAAAGCCACTATGATGATGAAAGGCAGCCAGGTCTTCAGGAATGCACCAAAACTGAAAAAAGAAACCAATGTAATAATCAACTTGGTATAGTAGTAGCGTCCCAACTTACTGCAAGGATCATAATAAATCATCACATTTTTTCATATTGTTTTCACAGGCAGAAGAATGTTTTGATTATGATTTATGGCCCTCCTTGCACCTTGTCCATACTACAAAATGTTATGTAAACTTAATTGTGTGAATCCTTTACCTGACATATTTTGAGTATATCAGCATGCAGAAGGCTAATTTAACCATATTCCAATTTATACTGCCATTATACTTCATGATACTCAATGCTGTTGCCACATGGGAATGACAGTTATCGCAGCACAGGTTATGCTGGAAACATAACCGTAGATTAGTATAATTTCAATGAACATGATGTTATAATCTATATTACTTTTATAAATAGGGAAGATTTGTGTTAAGATATAACGTGGATATAACTGTAACTTTTTACAATTCTTTTTTAATAAGATACAGTCAAAATATATATATGTCGCAGGGATTTAGTCAAAGACGTTATATTATAATTTCACTAGTGAAATTATAAACTATCGGTAGGTTAGGTTAGGTTAGATTATAAATTCCCTAAGATACATTATAATATAACGTCTTTGACTAATTCCCTGCGACATATATATATTTTACAATTTTGGATATAAATATACATGTTAATCAACAGTAAAATAAAACAATATTCGCTAGTAAAGGTTTATAAACACTAAGATGCACCCTTACCATTCTCTTTTTGTATATCTCCGATGCCTCTGATACACCAGCGTCCCAGCCAGCCACTCCGTTGTTAGCCTTCGACGGGTTTAACTGCCAGTATTTCGTAGGATTTCCGAAGGCCATATGGTCTTCTGATACGTAATAAGGGCCCGCAAAGTCTCGAATCACACCGTTTGAAGTACATATGCCCATGTGACCGATTAATGGGAAAATCCATCTGAAATGAGATCATTCGGCGTTTTTTTTGAATAATTGTACATGTTGGAGAGCTTCGGCGTTTAAATTAATTAGATTCTAAGAATGAAACTCACGTTAAACAGGGAATAGGAGTCCAAACTATACAGAAGGGATACCGACAACGTTCGTGGTCGATTGGATCCATAAGAAAGGCCTGTTCACGATCACCTAGGTTATCAGGACTCACTGGACTTTGTTTGTAGCTCATACTCTTCAAAAAATGTAAAATTAACTCAATTTAAAAACACGGAAAAAACAGGGCACAAAACAAGATTCGATGGTGAGTTTATGCAGGTTTGTTTATGCCCTTGGAGTGCGTTCACGCATGCACCTAGGGGAAACCGTTAGAGCGACTTTTAATCTGACAGCTCGCGTAAACCCCCGTTCATGCACGCACTTGCACCTGTCAGGATGAAATTTCCCCTGACAGGCGCTCCAAAACGGGGCTTTATCAACTGTCAAAGTGAAAAGTTCCCCTAACCTTGCGCTAACCGTGCGCCCGTGAACGTACCCCTGGATTCGATACTTTTTGACAATGACAAGTTTACTCCATACTCCATAAATCGTTGTTTTTAAAGCGCCCACTACATTACTCGCGAAGTTGACCGAAGTAAGCCGAGCACGAGAGTGTAGAGAGGCACTTCGTGTAACTTCACTTCGCTTCGGGCAACTTCCGTTCTGTGTCGGTTTTTTGTGTCCGAGTCAAAGGGCCCGAAGTTCGAGTACGAAGTGACACACTACATTACTCGACTTCAGTTTACTAGAAATCTTTGCCAACGTATGTCGTGTATGTCGTGGCCAGGATGAGTTTGTTGTCTCAAGATCAATCGCTCTTATTCTTAGAATTGTTACAAGGAGAATTCATTATATGGGACGCTAAACATGCGGGACATCATCTTCCTAGTCTTTTTCCCGTATCTCTCGGGGTCGGCTACCTAATCTAAGGGATTGAATGAGGGTACTGGTTTTTACACAGAGCGACTGCCATCTGACCTCCGCAACCCAGAAGGGACCAGACCCAATCCTAGATTAGGTTACACACAACCTTTGAATTTCTTCGTTTTTTCTTAGGTTTCACGATGTTTTACTTCACCGTAAAAGCGCCGAATAAACGTACGTATATCAAACGTATATGAAATTTGAAAACCGAAAAACACATTGGTACGTGGTAGGATTCGAACCACGACACGACCTCCTGCACAGAAGGCTGCGGCCCTATCCACTACACCATCCGGGCTCGTACGCTAAACATGCGGGATATAAAGTTAAAAAAGAAAACAATTTACGATGCTTGAGTGCAACTTGAGTGTGTATAAGCCATAGAGTACATTTTAATAGGGTATAAGTGAAATAATGAATGTACCAGTTGAAGAATTCAAGTTTTTAATTTTTTTTGTACTATGTATTCGTATATAGTTGAAATAAGCAAGAGAGCACAAAGCAGCGGCAGCTGCAACTTGCACGTCATCCATCTTTAAGGTCTGCCTAGCGACTGAGCTTTTCCGAAGTCCTACGAGTAGTGTAGTGTGTCTCCTCGCCTCGACTAACTTCACTTCGACGCACTTTCCAAAGAACTTCGGCGAGAATGTAGTGGGCGCTTAACGAAACGCATCTCGGCATTTTGACAGATATTCGGATACACTCATTTACTGTCTCAAAACCGATGTTTACCGTACCGATTCGACAGCCACACAGCCCACATCACTAAATTTCAAGATGGCGATTTTGACAATTTCTGACGGTTGTTGATGTTTTTTGGCGCAATGTTTTTGTGAGAGAAAATTTACTAATTTAGCTCTAATTTTCAGTGTGAACAAAGTGAAAACCTAAACGGCAAAATGCCGGCGTTTCTGAAATTTATCGACATGGAAAATTTCAAGTCCTACCGGGGCCAGCACCGGATAGGGCCTCTGAAATCTTTTACTGCTGTTGTTGGGCCAAATGGTTCAGGTAAATGCTGTTTTCTTATTGATAACGTTCACTCGAATGACCAACTATATACCATGCTCTGAAATACTCAACCGTCCCGTTGTACAAGTCAGCGTTTGCTTACTATATCCTTTGACATACTTTTTATCTGAACCACAGTGGCTTTTCGTTCTCCACAATATTATTATCAGTCAGTGCATCTCAGTATCAAGATAAACCCTTCACACTACCTATTGTTGTTTAAGCCACGCTAGTATAAGTTTCCTTATATACTATACCAGTTTTATTTACTGCAGGCAAATCTAACTTCATGGACGCTGTGAGTTTTGTGATGGGAGAGAAAACTAACCTGTTACGTGTCAAAAGGCTGAGCGATCTTATCCACGGTGCCTCCATCAACAAGCCTGTATCTAGGAGGTAATTTTTATTTATTTTTATAGTAGGCAAACCGAGCATGTATACTATAATAAAATATGTAATGAAACCATCTGATGAAAACTTCTGCTTGTTTTTTATTTCATAATTATGTTTGTTTGTAATGTAGTGCATCAGTGACAGCCACATTCATTCTGGAGGACATGACAGAGAAGAAGTTCCAGAGATCAGTTGTTGGACAGTCTTCAGATCACAAAATT
>JARACY010003337.1:0-34067 GCA_029255725.1 Scrobipalpa atriplicella
GGGATAAAGTATTTTCTCCCCTCCTTTGTTTTTTTTTTAATTCATAATTCAAAACAAGAAACAGGCGGATGCCAAAAATCAAAAAGTTTGTATCTCGAAGCCCACAAAATGATACTGGCCACTTAAATTTTTTGGCAGTATGTGGTTTGCTTCATTTGCCTCTTTTATATTTTTAAGTAAAAAATATGGCAAAATGAACATGTCCGCGCGAATTATTTTTCGTTCTTTGATTTATTTGACTTTTTAAATATAAATTAAGTGTTTAGTGTTTTCGATGTAATGTGTAACAGTGTGTAACTGTATTAATAATGTGTTTTGTTTGTTTGTGTTCTGTTCGAATGGATGATGACACTTCAAATGTTCTTAATATATCTTCTCATGTAAGTGATATCATTCTTTATCTTACAAGGATTTTTAATTATATTTTCCTCATAGGTGTAGTATAAAGCACTATGTATAACTCGGAAGAAAATGCGATTCCCAACTCGTGTGTATTGAGGCCCTCAGCTGCGCTTCGGGCCTCAAACTACACCCTCGTGGGAATCAGTCATGTTCTCACCTCGTTAAACAATGTACTATTACCAAACCGTGAAATAAAAGACGATTGGATAGATGCACGAAACTGTCAGAAGAGCATAAGATAATATCTGTTATTTCCGGTTATTTCACTGTAACTTATTGCCTTTTTAGACAAACATACAACACAGCCTACGTTCTTTGGATAGTCGGTGGGCTTAAAAAACCGAATCACAGCGAGTTTTTATTGCTCGTCGCAAGAGTGAAGCTATAAGTGATTTGTCTAGAGCAATCTATCATTCAAGCACTATGGGAATAATTAGTGTCAGCGAGCGCATCCGGGCGGAGTGCGCGCCAACAATGAGCCGCGTGACGCACCATTCAAACAAACCATTAATAATTTTGAATGCTAGTTTTTGTAAGACGGATTCACTCTTGTAAATAAATGGTACAGCAGATTCTTAACTACCTACTTACGGGTACATTTTTTACCGCTTCAAGCCGTTAGCTGGTTAATGTTGCCGCGCGGCGCGGTTTGAAATGGCAATTTGACAAACACTCTACCCACAATGAATGAAAATACGGACGACTATGTTTTCACATACAAATTAACCATTAGCCCCTGAATAAACATTAAAAAGTACTTACTTAGGTATTTGGTGGTTGCCAATAGTAAGTAGGACTTTGGATTTTACTTGTTTAGGGTTCCGTACCCAAAGGGTAAAAAATGGGACCCTATTGTAACAAGGTAGCGGACAGATGTCATCCTCCTTCCTCTTTGGCCACCTTTCAAAATTACTGTACAATGCCACCTATATGACAAAACACAAACTTCACTCAAAAATAAAATGAAGTTCAACAAAGAAAATAATTATCCAATCAAAAACATTCTATGTAAATTTTCTGCCAAGCCTCGCTGTCTTTTGGCCGTAAAAAGTTGTGAGATCTAATGGTGAGCCAAGTCAATTGTGTTCTCTTTGACGGTCATTTATTCACTGATCTCCGTAGTCTCTATATTTTTAGTTAAACCACAATGGTGACTTGGCAATTACGCAGCGTGCAAAAAATGTTCGAATCTGGATAAAAGGTTAAAGGAATAGAAATACTACATTTAATTATATTGTTTGAAAGTAGTTTTACCTAGGTAGGTATATTAGAAGCTATTTTGTATGAATCGGTTGAGAAATTTCTCGTTCTAGTTCAGCAGTCGTAGAAACGACAAAAGTGTCTAAATACACTGTCTAATTTATTTAATTTGTTTAATCCATTTCTATTATTTAAGATAATTTCTCATTGTCCTTTAGTATTTTGAATAAATCTGATGTAATACCACATAGAACACGCTGGCTGCGTAATTGCCAAGTCACCATTGTGGTTTAACTAAAAATATAGAGACTACGGAGATCAGTGAATAAATGACCGTCAAAGAGAAC
Source organism: Scrobipalpa atriplicella (assembly GCA_029255725.1). NCBI lineage: Eukaryota > Metazoa > Arthropoda > Insecta > Lepidoptera > Gelechiidae > Scrobipalpa > Scrobipalpa atriplicella. The sequence continues at coordinate 1,950 of JARACY010003337.1, forward strand.
ACAATTGACTTGGCTCACCATTAGATCTCACAACTTTTTACGGCCAAAAGACAGCGAGGCTTGGCAGAAAATTTACATAGAATGTTTTTGATTGGATCTCACTTCTTTTTGTTAGGCTTTCTTATTTTCTTTTCTGGTTCTGATGTTATTTCTTGAACGATAGCTATTGGTTTTTTCATTGCCCAATCTCTATCTTTACCAGTATTTTTGAAAGGCTTTGAGTACGAAATTTTGGTTAAATCCGGACGATAAATACAACGGAGTCTATTGTATTCAACAATCGCTGAATCTTGAGCTTTAATGCTACTGAATCACCACCGCGAATTAAAAACTGTACAGCGCCATCTATTGTTGACTAGTGAAATCATAATTTACTGAGCGCTTTTACTCATCTTATTATCAAATAGTTTCAACCACGGAGGATTTCACTGAAGAAAACTAAAATAGAAGGCTCTCGATTTTTGTTTATTTGTTTTTTTTTTTAAATTTATAATCATGATTATATTATAAATTTTTTTGTATGCCTATTTTGTTGGTTTTGCGCAATAGATTGACATTTGACATCATAGTATGATTTTTTGTATGAAGAAAGAGTTTTGCGCGGAAATCGTAACGAATCACACGTAGGACGAGTTTCTGGATCGCGTCTATTATTGTGATAGTGTAGACGAGAAACAATAATGGCGGGAGTGAGAAGCAAAGAAAGGTGCTACCGTACGAAATACAGGGTGTTAAAATCAACTTAACAGAGTGTATAGAGAAGTTATACAGGGTGTCAAAATAAACTTTACATGTGTATGGGGAAGTTATACAGGGTGCTAAAATCAACTATACGGGGTGTATGGGGAAGCTATACAGGGTGTTAAAATCAACTTAACAGAGTGTATAGAGTTACTTTTACTGTCAAGTTGATTTTGACACCCTGTATAACTCCTCTATACACTCTGTTAAGTTAATTTTAACACCCTGTATAGCTTCCCAATACACCCAATATAGTTAGTTAATCTTAACACCCTGTATAACTTCTCCATAGACCCCGTATAGTTGATTTTAGCACCCTGTATAACTTCCCCATACTCACAGTAAAGTTGATTTTAACACCCTGTATAACTTCTCCATATATCCCGTATAGGTAACTATACACTCTGTTTAGTTAATTTTAACACCCTGTACAACGTGTAACAGAAAGGGTATATGCATCGAGAAATGTGTGAATCTACCCATGAAACTGAACAACTTTCCCTAAGAAACATAGGTCGAAAAACGCAAAAAAAATCGTGAACTTTCATACTAAATGCATCAGCTGATAGCGTATTTAGTATGGGAAGTCAATTTTTTTTTTCGTATTTCGACCTATGTTCCTTAGGGAAAGTTGTTCAGTTTCATGGGTAGATTCACACATTTCTCGATGCATATACCCTTTCTGTTACACCCTGTATAGCTTCCCAATACACCCAATATAGTTAATCTTAACACCCTGTATAACTTCTCCATAAACCCCGTATAGTTGATTTTAGCACTCTTAACACCCTGTATAACTTCTCCATTAACCCCGTATAGTTGATTTTAGCACCCTGTATAACTTCCCCATACATACAGTAAAGTTGATTTTAACACCCTGTATAACTTCTCCATACACCCCGTATAGTTAACTATACACTTAGTTAATTTTAACACCTTGTATAGCTTCCCAATACACCCAATATACCTAGTTAATCTTAACACCCTGTATAACTTCTCCATAAACCCCGTATAGTTGATTTTAGCACTCTGTATAACTTCCCCATACGCACAGTAAAGTTGATTTTAACACCCTGTATAACTTCCCCATACACCCCGTAAAGTTAATTTAACAACCTGTATTGAGCCTTTGTCAAGGATGTGCTCCAAGCTTAGTTCCAGCACCACCCCGCTGCTATCTGTAACACCCAAGCCAGGCCATAGTGTCGCTGCCTGATGAGAAGCAGTTCTCCAAGATATCATAATTTCTCCATACTCTCCGGATTCCATACTATATAATTTTCATGCTTTTATTAAGAAAGTTGGAACTATTTTATTATTTTAACACTGCTCGTAGATTTACTTTTAACTTTTTACAAACTTACATTTAGTGTTCGGAAAAAACATTTTATATGGTACTTCCATACAAATTCTTGTTTTAGAACCGCAAATAAACCTTGTTTTAGTTTTTATCTAATAAAATAAAATCTAAACGCGATTTTTTATTTTTTATAATTTTCCCTGTGTATGTATACTTGTTTCTAGCTATGTTATGAATTTCAAGATTCTGGAACAGTTGGAAGTGCCAGAACATTTTGATGAATGAGTACCTCCCTACCTCCCTACCTACATTAGGTACGAAATCGGGAATCTTTGTGGGCTTATAACTTTTGAACTATAAGACATACATACTTGAAATTTTGAAGATTCGCTGACATTCACGAGCTCGCTACATGTTATGAATTTGAGCCTTCTGCGTTTTATGAGTTCTGAAATATCAGGGGGTCAAAAGTGCTCTGAAGTGGTTCGAGAAAAGGATGGTACGGCCGTGCCCGCTAGCTCGACTTGGCGGAGGCACTCCGTGCCTCCAGATTTTAAAATCGATCATCTTTACCTAAACCATCTTAAGATCCGCATAAAGTCTGAAGGCACCGGCAGCGTCCGGTAAGTAATGATTCTCTCACTAATATCCACGTCTCGTCCCCTACCCTTGATATACTCATCTCCATGTGCATTTCAGGTGTCCTTGTTTCATCATTAAAACACACATCCTCAACCTCTGGCCTTTGATTTCTGCCCCTTCTCCACCCCTCACGCTGCAGTGGCGCCTCAACTACGCTAACGAACCCAAGAAATACCCAGAGCGAGCTGCCGCGCAACACAGCGAGCGACGCAGCGGAGCAACCAGCAGCGAACCACAATCATCATAAGAATCCACCAGTCATCGCCAGAAGAATATTACTGAGATCACTTGAGACTTCGCTCTGAGACCAACTGAGACTTCGCTCTCTGTCCGTTTGTCCGTCCGTCCGTCTGTCACCAAGCTGTATCTCATGAACCGTGATAGCTAGAGGGTTAAAATTTTCGCAGATTATGCATTCCTGTTGCCGCTATAACAAAAATACTAAAAATAAAGTAAAAATTTATATTTAAGGGGACCAGCCCCCGTAGCATGCGGCCGCGATAAGGCCGTGATAGCCATTTTGTCTGTCAAATTGTATGGGAGTTGGACAGATAGATGCGATATATTCGTTATCGCGCGACGGCATGCTACAGGGGCATATGTCGCTAGAGATCACTTATCTTTTATATCTAAAACGAGAAGGTTACATAAAAATATGCAATGTTGCTTTGTTGTCTAATTTTGCTATCCTACCTTAAAAAAATCTTGAATATGTTACAGGATATAAGACCCAGTGTAAACTAGGTACCTATGTACGAGTAAAAGATATTTATAAAGTGTTATTATTCTTCCTTTGAAAGCGAAAATCAAAGGAGCAGTGAAATCCGGGCAGATTTTTTGATATTATTGGCGCGATTATACAGAAAACGTACTTCTGATGATGACAGATTTAACGAGTCGAACAAACAACGTCCTCACAGAAATCTTTCACCTGAATATGGAGCTCTTTGATTAAAAATAAATCTTTCCGTTTCTCGGAATAACAACAGTGTCAAGTCAACTTGCCTTAGAGTAAAGATTATATTTGTCATCGACGATCGCATTAAGCTCTTTTACGGGGTGTCGCGAACGCGGTAAACGATTTACTCGGAATAACGACTGGAAACTCCCACACATTGAACAGATGTTTTGTCGTCGCACCACCTTTCTGCCACTAATATACGCATTTCTTTTAGTCTCAGCAAATCAAACAAAAACTTGTTACTCACACTTTTAGAGGCAGTCGTCTTCTCTCTATTTTTAGAGCTGTCATCTAAGCTTAAGATCAAAGAATCGTTACTAATACCGTACGTAACTTTGTCGCCTGGAGCTATTGGCTTTTCCAGCGTGAAACCTTTATTATTGGTGCAATTTTTTTGTGGAGTTGCTTATGATGTGGGTCCAATTAATAATACAAGTTTCTAAACACGAGTGGCAAACGCAACCTTGTCAAAAATATATTTAAAAAAAACTTGCTTATAATGTATTACTAGCTGTGCTCGCGACTTCGTAAGCCCAGTTTGTATGGAAAACACGCAGTGTCTAACATGCTGAAAACGCTTATCGGATCGAAACGTACATCAATTTTAAGGTCCAAAAAACCGGTCGAGTGAGAGTCGGACTCACTCACCGAGGCTTCCGTACCAACTTGGGGGTATTTAAAGCGAATATACCCCCAGTTTTGTTCCCCCGAAAAGGTAACCATTGTAAAGACTTTTTTCACACAAAAACTTGAACTGGACTAAAGGACAAACATAACTTTGCTGTTGTCTCCATACTAGATATAGGGAGAGGACAACGAAAAAAAGTTTGTAATGACAAAAAACCTTTTTTTTTTCGTGATGTATAACAAACTTACAGTTTCCGGATTTTTTCCTTTGATTGAGCTATTAGACACTGCTTCTTTCTGAATTTCATGACTGTAGGTCAACGGGAAGTACCCTATAGGTTTTTGAATCTTGAGGAAGGCAACATCCACGCGAGCAGGTGCCGCAGAATCATCGGCAGAGACTCTCAAAAGAAGAAAATACTCGCGCTTAGGGGATTTACACATTTTCATTCCTTTCGCGGTAGAGACCATGGGCCCATAAAGGGGTGCGGCCGCTAAAGGTTTTCTGCACGATCTATCCAGGCGTCTCATCGATGCATCCGGTGACCCAAGGGCTGCCATTTTCTTTGCCCAAAGAATAAGCCTAGCTATCCAGATAGGCAATGCTGCCAGTCTCCGGGAACCCTGCCTCGATGTGACGTCTTGGATGAAATTTTCCATTTATAATGTGAATTGTTAATTGGCCTTTGTCCCATAAATAAATGTATACACAAGAAGTAATGTCTAGTAGCATAATCAAAGGAAAAAATCCAAAATCTATATTTTTTTTTATTAGATCACAGAAAAAGTGTAGGTTCCTATTTTTTGTTTTCGGTTCCCTTGCAAATAATCAAACAAATTTTCATATATTTTGATTGCGAGGACTTAGAAGTATGATTCTTTTATAGCTTCAAGGGACCCTAGTTTTGAGTATTCAATATAAATTTCAACTTGATACCTTCACGCGTTTCTGAGAAAAAGGGTCTTAACAGATAGACGGACGGACGGACGGACAACCGAGTTATCCTATAAGGGTTCATTTTTTTTTTGGTACGGAACCCTAAAAACGATAAACAGATCCTATCTTCCAATAACGTTACAGTTGAAAATAGTTTGATCAGTCTTGTTCTAATGTAACTGAAACTAGTTGTACTGCTAATCAATCAAGAATCTCAGTTAATACTACTTACAGCTAATCAAATCAAAACCCGTTTGAAGTCGCCCTCTACTGTACCTACCTACATAAGTCCTTAGGGATGAGGAGTTCTATCTAATTACGAGACTAACGCCTTACTCCACGCTTGGTCTCTGTCTTTGTCGTCTCTGCCACTCTATTACCTCTATCACATTATCATGTCTACCACTAGGTCATCTCTCCAGAGGGTGGCGGGTAATTTTTTCAAAACGCTACAGGCTTTCCTTATTTTCTATTCATTGGCCTAAACACATAAATTGCATTCTAACTTAATAATTGACGTATTTTTGTAATAATTTCCATCCCCTATTTAATCCCTAAATTTCTATTCAGCGATTGGGCAACCACACAGGTATACGAAATAGTAGAGATAGGCTTTTTGAACTGTAGGAGTTAAGGAATTTGACAAATAGTAACAACCTTAAAGAATATTATGTTAAGAAATATTCTAAGACATTTAAATTAGCTTGTTTAAAAGCTAAAGCGAACTTTATAAGTAATAAAATAAAGACTGCTGACAACAAAAAGTAAAAACAGTACTTATGGAAAATTTAAAATAGCGAAACAGGTAGTGTAAAGCCTCGCGATAACGATCTAATCATTAATACTGACCGTGGTATTGTTAGCATAATTATGTTCAGTCAAGAATTCGAAAACTTCTTTACTGACATACCCATTAAAACTACTGCGTCACTTAATTCTTCGCCCTTGCTTGCCAATAATATTTTAAAAACTAACGTGGTTGCGTGTCACTGATTTTAATATCCATCATGTTATATTCCCAGTGCATTCCCTAGTACGAAGTCGGCGACCAGTTTTTAATTATTATATTCTGTCGATTTGTTTGCAATGGAAAAGTTTTTAATAATAATAACTGAATCGTTAAATTATTCTGCACAGAATAGGGTGGCGGAAACAAAACAGAGGTGGCTCTACCATTTGTAATTAATTAATTGTATCTCAAATACAATCATTTTCATAAACATATAACGGTTTGCCACAACATAAAGAAATTCTTTGTTTATTGCCCATAATATCATAATTTATAATTAGTATTTGCATTGCAAAAGTGTATTAGATACAATTATTTTTTACGAATGGTGGCGCCACCTCCACTCTGTTACCCCCTAAAGTTTAAATTATAGGTATTTAGCTGGCGGGTAAGTGAAATACTTCGCTTTATTTGAGTGACCCCGAATCCCTGCGTCCTCTGCACAGATAACTCTTAATTTGCATATTAACGAGAAACTTTGCATAGCCTATACCGAAAAATTCCAGAGGTCGAGTGTGAACAAACAGGTGGCGAGGGCGACTAATACCGGAATATTTCTCGAATCCCGGCTCGGGTTTCAGATAGCACCTAGATATTCCGCACAACACAAAGCGAAGGAGGAGTATATTAAATTGTTCACAGTTATTTGGTTTTATTATTGTTACTGTACGTACAGCTTTTACCAGGTTTTTGTACGCGTATGTTACAGTCCTGAAAAGTAAAGTTAGACCTCTAGGTGTAACTAGTTTGTAGGTAGGTAGATAAGTAGTTAATTTCTCATTTTTAAAGTAAATTTGACTCAAAAACTGTGAGGTTTCGTAATTAATATGGTTATACAACCATAATACGATAGTGCAATGGAGAAAAACGCTACTTTTAGATTTTTAGCTCATCCGGTTGTTTTATTTTTATAAATGGAGCTTACAGCAACATTTACAAAATATTCAGGTAGGTACACATATTAAACAAATGCCAATTACAAGCTTCCACGTTTAGGTCGTTTACGCTCTGCCTACCCCATAAGGGATAAAGGCGTGATTATATGTATGTATGTATGTAAATTGCTCTCGATATTCGTCAGACGTGGCTAAGGTGCCTTTTACTAGGCGTTTTACGCTCTGCCTATCCCGTAAGGCAAAAAGGCGTGACTTTATGTATGTATGAAAATATACGTTTCTGAGCCACAATACTCATTTCCTATTTGTTGTTGTTAATATACTTTGTAGGTATAGTGATAAGCTCTGACATGAGCAGTAACAGCCGGCGGCTAGTGTGTTGCACTGAATTACCGCTTGACCACATAAAGAATCCGCAGCGTGGCGAGAATGTTGCACGGCCCCCTTCGCTAGCCAATTAATTCATGCGTGCTGAAAGAGATTTATCATTGAGCCACTTTTGCGGATTCACTATCACTTTATTGACCTTATTAATCAATTACCTCTTATGCTGTCTTAGATCCTACGTCTATTAATTTTTTTTTTAATATTAAAACAATTACATTTAAAATCACGCATTTACCCAAAGTGAGAAAACTTTAAAAAATCAATTGACCTAATAATAAGCTATTGTAATCAAACCAAGAGCGTACAATTGCACAAAATTAAAAGTAATTTATTAGTCTTTAGACTTTGAATATTCTGTCAAGGAAAGGGGGGGTCATTGTCACTTTCGCCTTCAAAACTAGCATGAACAGATTTAGTTTATTACAAACAAATTAAGCTGTGTTTGAATCGGACAAAACAAATCACCGGTTTTAATTCATGAGTACTCTAAATATGCCAAAGGAGACATCGCTGATTGAAGCCTTGAATTAATTATAAATAAATCTAATAAAAAAATATAACAATTGTTTATTTGAAATGCCAACAAAATAACATTTTGTCGGTATGACAAAACCAACGCTGGTCAGGATTGCTGGCGGAATACTAATATGGCATAAAGAAGAAATAAAGAATCGCATAATGTTGTATCGTATTTGTAATATGGACATCGATAAATCATAGGGAACAGACCACAAACGTTCCGATGACATGGTATGCGCACAAAAAATAATATAAGTCATCATTCAGATGCCCCGTAGAAATTGGGTGGGAGCTAACCTCAATACTAGGGCTGCGGATTAAGAGTTTATAAATAAACAATATATTATTATGATGTTGAATTAAGTATAGAGACCTCATGTCTAAGCTTTATACACCTACTTACAGAATATTCGTCTACTTTTGTGACATTGATACAATTTTCTTTGTAATAGACTCGCCTGTGACTTTCTAAAAGTGTTCGTAAGAATTTATTTGGAAATAAATTATTTGACTTTGACTTTGACTTTAACACTAGTACATTGTTGTCGAGGCATGGAAAACCAGCAATTGACGGACGAGTAGGGATTGAAGTCCGAGCCGCAGGCGAGGACTTCAATAATACGAGTCAGGCAATTGCTATTTCCGCCGAGGATTACATAGTGCTATTCTCAAATTAATGCTGCTCTAAATAAAAAATCTATGGCGTACAGCCTCAGTGCTAGGTCAACACAAATGCAAATGCACTGTGCAAATGGCAAGTGTACTTAGAAAAAAAAAGTTTTGGCATGAACTCATGGCGTTTTGGACTTTGCTGGAGAGTTTTGGCATGGAGGAATGGCATTTTGTATTTTGACGGAGCGCTTTGTTGTTCGAAATTTGAAAAAGACGAGTTCTATGAAAAAAATAAAAAGTTTTTTTTTTTTTTGAGAAACCGTAAATGTCAAAGTTTGCGTAGTGCGTAGGAATAAGACTATTTTCATGCATGTTTGAGAAAATACTTGATCTTGTTTATTAACCACTTTGTGAGATTTTCCCCAGTTTGGTTAGGACATTGTAGGCTGAATCACCTGATTGTCTGAAAAGAAAAAGGATTCCATGCTTCGGAGGACACGTTAAGCCGTCGGTCTCGGTTGCTCTCTTTGATATTGGTCGTTACACAAAACCATGTCAGAGGCCTATTAGGTATAGGTAAGCGGTTTAAAAACTCTGACACCAGGGTTCATCGGGTCGATCGACTCGAAACCCACACGACAGTAGAAGCGTCAACAAAACTATACCAACACTCTGTGAAAAATGCAATAGTCTACCTATTACAGTTCATGAGATATAGCCTCCTGTCCTGACAGACGGACAGACATAGAGTCCCGTTTGGTCACCTTTCAGGTACGGAAACCTTAAAATAAATAAAGATTAGGTAGACTTAATATCTTTCAAATTTTGTAGACAAGATAAAATAATACTTAAAACAAAAGGGGATAGGAATAGGACAGAACATGCGTAATATTTTTGTTTTAGTGGTGAAATTTTCCTTGGCATAAAATTTACTTTTGCCAACCTCTGCCAACCTTGCTAGGTACTCAGTCGTGAGCATGGGCAAAATAAATTTATATTTACGTTTAGTTTAGTGCTAAAACATCATTTTATTTATCTTTCATGTTGTAGGTACACAGTTTAAATGAATATTTTGCTTCATCCGAACCTTTGAAAACGCATTGAAAAAACATCAAATTAAATGTTATTTAACAGTTCCTTCATACTTTGCAGTCACAACATTGTACTTAGGATATACATCCTACCTATTTACTGATTGAATCTAAATTTAATATCCATGTGGGTGGAAAGTGTTCTATAATAAATTAGGTACGTACATATGCATAGGTATACATTCTCTTGACGATCCCGGCTCATTGTTTGTGGCCAAAGAAAGAACAAAACGCTAACCAAGATGGAGATGTCCAATATTTTAGATGGCATAGCAGTCGCCGCTACGAAATCGGAATTCCTGCCTCAAAGATTTTTTCCACATAAAGTGTGGAAACAGATCTGTAAGTTCATGACAATAAAGTTGCCATTTCTCTGTTCCATGACTTGGTATCGGAATATCAAAAAACGCTTTAGCAACCAGGTATGCAATAGATAACCATGTTTTATGCTAATCTTTTAAGTTGAAATGTATCCTACTTTTTGAGTCGTCTTGATGCAAAGTGTAAACCCTTCCTTATAATATAGGTAGTTAACCTTAATATACCTACCTGCGACAAGCATTCACGCCTGCCTGGAGAATTGAGCAATCAACTCGTAGATTGTTAGGATGACTTTGCTCGTCATCGGCGATTAAGATTGCTTTGTTATATTAACATGTTGGACTATTTACACAACATGCTGCCCTCAGATTGCGTTGTAAAAATAAGTTAAGTCTTTTTACTTGCCGGTGAGCCCAGTGCATATCGCTCTCACGATATTGAATGAAATCTTCAAGTCACTTAGTTCTGTATATGGCACGTTAGAATTTGCTTTTGATATATGAATAGTTTCGATGGCTTTATTATACAAATCGAATGGAGGTGATAGACTGGTAAAGATGTTACAAAGCTGGCATCTTGAGGTGACAATGACGCGTGATTACAGCGTCAGAGTGTATAATTGAAATACAAACTTAAATAGTTCGACTTTAGTCATAGCATAACACAAATAATGTTGATTGGCTTGGGTAAAATCTGTGGGTAAAATACTGTAAAATATAATTGAATTCCTCAAATGCTATTTATCTATCTATGTACTCTAGGTATAGGTACTAATATGATTATGTATACCTATTTGTAACGAATAAACTCAAAAACTACTAAGCCGATTGTAATATTTATTTACTTACTTAGTTACTTATTTCCAATAAAGTCTCTAATAAAATGGTTTAGGTATGTAAGTATACGGGCGGTGTGGGGACAGCGTACCACAAACTGATAGGGGTTGCTCAGTCAACGACACTGAACAACATTCACCAGGAAATTATTTCAGGAAGGGACAAAAAATTGGCTTTTCCATACAAATTGTCTGATCGAGGTGGACATTTTGTATGGAAAAGCCATTTTTTTTTTCTCTTCCTGGATGAATTTCCTTTTTCTTCGCACTATAAGTTCATCTCATGATTCATCATCTTGTAATGGACGTTTTTTGGTCTTTTTCTTTATTACTTTCTCAGAGCTTCCTTCACTTGAAGAAGATACGTCTAGTCGTGCATTCTTTTGTTTGTTTACTTTTTTTGGGTTTTCCTTTTTTGTTGCCATCTGGTCAATATCTTCGTCATTGTCCTGTAATGAACATTTTTTGGTCATTTTCTGTATTAGTTTCTTAGAGCTTCCTTCACTTGAAGAAGATACGTCTAGCCGTGCTTTCTTTTGTTTCTTTAATGCTCACAGCTTTCATCACTAAGGTCTTCATTGGAAGAAATTACATCTAGTTGTGTTTTCTTTGGTTTCCGTCTGGTCAAAAGCCCGGATGGTGTAGTGGATAGGGCCGCGGCCTTCTGTGCAGGAGGTCGTGGTTCGAATCCCACCACGTACCAATGTGTTTTTCGGATTTCGAATTTCATATGTAGGTACGTTTATTCGCTGCTTTTACGGTGAAGGAAAACATCGTGAGGAAACCTGCACACACCTACGAAGAAATTCAAAGGTTGTGTAACCTAATCTAGGATTGGGTCTGGTTTCCCTTCTGGGTTGCGGAGGTCAGATGGCAGTCGCTCTGTGTAAAAACCAGTACCCTCGTTCAATCCCCTAGATTAGGTAGCCGACCCCGAGAGATACGGGAAAAAGGCTAGGAAGAAGAAGAAGAAGTTTCCGTCTGGTCAACATTCTTCCTTATGAATCTTGTTTGAATGTTGTTACTAGCATACTTCAGATTATTAGGTAAAATGTAGGGTAAAATAATTTTCTCAATATTTTTATTCATTATTCAATTTAGAAATAATAAGCTTTTCCGGCACGTCTTCTTGATTAGTTGCTTCTGATTTTTCATCATGGTTTTCGTTCGATTCTACTTTATCATCTATTTCCTCTGATTTTTTATCATCATCTTCGTTTTCTTCATCAGTTTTTTTTATTATCCTTTCGTTTCCCTTCGTTTTCCTTTTTAGATTTTTGTTTATTATCCTTTGTATTTTTTCTTCTTTTGAATTCGTCTCTTCTGTTTTTTTTCAGATTCTACTCTATCGTTTTCTTTAGCAAATTCACTGTTTTTTTCTGCAACTTCCACATTTGATTGAACTGGTTCTTCAAAATCTTCTCTAAGAATTATGGTTCCTGTTCCTGTGTCTTGCTTTTCGGTGCAAATAATTTGAGGTGGTGATCTGTTTTGATGAGGTTCGTATTTCATGAGCTGGGAACCAACCACTGCTTTTTGCAACACGATATTGTGCCACCGACGTAGCGAAAAATAACTCCTGTGGTTGATCTTCCGGTTTCCAGATCTCCGCCGTGATCTGCGTCACTAAATCCTTCTAGCAGGTTTTCTTGCTTTGCTTTGTACCTGATACCAAGCGAGCATGCCTTTATGTAATGCAAGATCCTTTTGACTCTTTGCCAATCCTGTTTAGAGGGTGATTCCGATTTCCGGGATACTACATCTATGGCGTAGGCAATGTCCTACGCGAGGGCTCCTACAGCCTCACGATATTTGAAGCTGGCGGCGTCCACTTTCCCTGATTCAACAGTAACCTTCTCTATAGGCGTTGTCACGGGGTTGCAATCAGACATCCCGAAACGCTCCAAAATCTTTTTAGCGTAAGGCTCTTGGTTTATGGTGATTGAACCATCTTCGTCTCTATACAACATGTAACATAAAGGGTATATGGGTGCCCTTTGCCTGGCATAATATTCTTACTGATATTTTTAAGGCATAAAATGTTCCGCATAGTAGTAATTTCGCATAATTGTAAATTGGATTAGTCGTACATTTGTAAATAAATGGTATAATTAAAAGTAAACTAAAAATGCGTTACTCAAAAGCCGAAATTAGAATCTGTTTTGAGGTTTGAACCAGGAGTGCCGGAGCGTCGTCATCTAAGTATTGTACCTACCTACATTATATTTCTCATGCATTCCAGTTCAATTCAATCAAGTGTAGGCTTTGGCTGTTAAAAGCGGTGCTTCACACGATTTGTTTATTTATATTGTGTCCGCCTTTCATCTATGCTACGTGAGTAAATAATGAATGTACGACATATCACAGGGCGGTGTGCTGACGTCACTCCGGACACGGTCACATCAAAGCATTTTACCTCGATGATTTATGTTTACTTTGTTACTACGGCCCAATTATAGCTGACGAAAATTACGTATTTTCATAATAAAACTGCTGTAGGGCTCTTTGATGCATTCTGAAATGTCGTAATTAGTTAGTTAGAATACTAAATAACATTTGATATTTAATTTAATATAAAGGGTCTAAGGGCTCCCCGTAAACTGACAGGGGTTGCTCTTGTTTAGTCGACAAAACTTATCGATTGTCACAAAGAATTCCTTCTAGGAAAAAAAATCACACCTTATTAATTACACGCACTACAAAAAAAAAACTTCTTCCAACGCATCACATCGAGGCAACGTACCGTAGGTACCCAAAGGGCTGGCAGCGTTGCCTCTTTTGACGGCAAGACTTATCCTTTGAGTAAAATAACTGCCAGACCTACTTTAATATATTTTCAGACCTTGGATCGCCAGTTGCATCAATGAGACGCGTTGTGATGTCCTTTAAAAACAACTTGGACTCAGGACCCCAAGGGCACAGCGTTTCGCTCCCAAAAGGCATAAACAAATAAATTTCCCCCAGAACAAAATACATCCACATCTTCAAAAATTTTGCGGAATGCGCAGCTGAACCAGCGCGAGACAGACAAATGAGAAAAAAGCAAGGCTATCTAAACAGGTGGCGTCCCAGACTAATACCTTACCCAACTTCCAGGTTATTAGTGACATACCATCTGGCCTATTTTCATCATTACGAAATATGCCACTAGGTTCCAAAATTGCTGGTACATGAATTGAAGCAAGAGTTCGTCTAATATTATCATTTATTGAATGAAACATGGCGAGGGATACGACCAGTACTTCTCTGGCAAGACAAATTTATTTATTTAGGTACCTGTTTATGGTACCTACATTAACAACATTACAGAAACATTTTCAGAACAAGAACATAGGGAATTAAGACACAATCAACAGGCACTGCTTATTAAATTACACCTACAATGATGCGGTTTCTTTTTCCGTGCACCTAAACGTAAACCAACTACATAAGTAAGGGTGCAGTTAATATCTAAAAGGGTATCAATATTGGAAGAAGAGTAAGCTTGCAGCCAGAACCCAGATTCTCTTTCGTAAGAAGCAAGAAGACGGGCCCGTTACATCGTTCGCACTGGAATCTTAGAGATTCTTTTGTATATTTTTGCAAAGCGGTTCATCCTTGGGTTCATCCCACTGTCGCTGTGAATTAAGGTTGGAAGGTAAATCCTCAGAACAAAGTGAAAGCCACACATCTCTTGCCTCTGACAAACCACAAACCTCCCTGGTAGGTACCTACCCATATTTGGGGCAAGTAATTTTCCGGAAATTATTCTCGAGGCATGAACAGAAGACAAAAACGCAGGCAATGCAACATCCGAGATTTTCCTTATGCCTAAACCACCAAAACGTACCTACAATAAGTGATGCTTGCAACCACTGATTAGAGAAAGTCGCTGGAGCGCTAGCTTTTACTCTTCTGTGCTTGCAACCAGGCCCTGTCATCCAATGTACAGACCTCTAAAATGACCCCCTCGATTGATATTTTTTTAATGGGAAAATAAAACTTCGTTTTTATTTCCTGAGGAATTTCTTTGTGAAAATTGTCCAAGCAAACCTTATCAGTTTGCGGGAAGCTGTCCCTTACATCCAATCTGTGTCCAGGTGAAATTTCTTGAATTCGGCAAACCATTATTTTTTTATTATTATGTTTAATATTTAAGTGTAATAATATTCATCTAATCAATCTTAACTGAATCTAAATCTATATACCTACCCGCCTACCAGCTAAATGTGCCTAGGACCTACCTAACCTACATTTGAATAAAAATCACATATTTAGGTATAAATTTATTTTGTTTACGCACGTGACTACGTATTTCATTAGCCACGTACTAGTATCGAACAGTGAAATTGATTAAAGATATCGGCAAGCCACGGTTTCAATTTTACTGCAGACTTGCTCGTAATTATGTGCACGCGCACAGTAGAATACTTTTCATTAATAGATGAGATGGTGTTATTTTTCAAGTGATTTGTTCAAGCGGTGAGATAATTAAAAGCAAAGAGTGAATGTTTCTGTATTAAATTTTATTGCATCTATTCACACACCTTTATGGGAAACGGTTTAAAGACGTTTTTAACCTGTTTATCCACAATATAAGTTTGTATTAATCAAAAGTAATCTCAATAATAAAATAATTACATCACTGGATCACAGTACGTAGTTGCCTAGTACGTGTTCCTATGTTGCTCAAGTTAAATATTCTAATGAACAACTAGTATTTCGTCTGCTGAAAATAAATAACTTATTCAAAACAGACTTTTTTAACTTTCGTTGTTTACTGTGCCTTCCATATGCTGGTCACGTCTTTCATCCGCAGTTTTTATTTACATAAGACTCATAATTATACAGAAAATTATTGCGTTTTTGTCGTTTAAATATCCACATTATCAATACATTATATACTTACAACGGCGATGTATTTACAAACTATAGACTCAATTTTGGACTTTCAGTCTCTACAATGTATAAAAGTAAGTATAATACATTTTGGACAAATAAAGAATATAACTGTACATAGGTACATTAGAAACTATCCTAAAACTTTAAATCCATTACTTATACAAGGCCAATTTTACTCTTATTTTTAATCGATTTACCTATTTCAGATAAAAGGAAAAAAATGCGCTGCGCATGTGGTAATATCGATACAAAATTCTTCATTCTGAGTTCCTGCTCTTCTACGCTTGAATTTTCGTTTAGAAATAGAGATTACGAACAGAGATGTGACATTTGGAAAAAAGAAGTACCTATTTAAAATGCAAAAACTAAATACAAAATACCCATTTTGAATTTGAAATTTCGATCACTTTTTTATAAAATCTATTTTGTATTTTATTTGAAATACATAAAAGCTATGTATTGCAAATGTGCTAAAAGTGGCAAATTTTAGTACATTTGCAATGCAATGCTTAGTGTTAATTATTATAGGTATTATGGATTATAAAATGGAGAATTAGTTGCGATTGTCGCCAAAGGTAAAATATTCATGAAAATGTTTGTATTTCAGGCACAATTAATTAAAACTTCTTCTTCTTCTTCTTCTCAATTAATTATAACTGATGGCGCCTCTGTCGCAGCTCTCGAACCCCCTTAGGATGATCTCAATCAATTCTGAGCGGTGCCAAAGTTTGAATGGCCCCAAAATATTTTATGGCGGCCATTTTCATAAAAAAATCTAACTTTTCTCCTATAACTCAAAAACTATAACGTCACAATTATAAATTATGATAAAATGGGTTATAAAATAAAGATTCAATTCACGTTGTCTGAAATCGAATTATGGGTGGACCAAATTTTATCATAAACGAATAACCTAATGAATGAATAATACTACTTTCAATGTATGAATCAAATGTGTTGAACCCAAACACGAAAAAAGATATGAAAAGTATTTAATTTGAAAAAAGTATTTCGTAAATACGAATTTTGTACTTATTTAGTACTAAATGGTGCCTGCGACTTCGTTCGCGTAGAATTTAGGTACCTACTTACAGATAGACATAAGTAACTGTCAGAAGTCATACCTACCTACATTATAAACAAATAAATTGTAACACTGACTGACAGAATTCGTTTCCAGCAGAATAGCAGGTTGATGGAGAAAGGGGAAAGGTAAGAATTTTGTACTTACTACAAGTACAAAATTAAAAGGTGGCTGATGATGATGAAGTATTTTGTATTTGAAATACTTAAATACATAAAGTAGGTATTTTTATTTTGTATTCAAATAAGTACATTTTACAACCTATTTTGCACATCTCTGATCACGAAATACTTGGTCCCTCTTGTCTTGACTTGAGTTTCGACAAGTGCTCATTTCCAATTTGCATTCAAATAATACTTTTGTCGGCTTTATAGGAATTTTGGCATCGATATTTTCACATTTGTATAATTTTAAATGGGATGTTTTAATTTTAATAGACTCGTTAAGAAAATAAACTGCTGGTGTCTGAATTTGATGATAACGGAAAAAGTTGGAGATTTATGTATTAAATACATACATAATCATCTATTTCCATGCTGGATTGGGAGCGATAGAAAAACATAGAATGTGCCAGCTGCATCTCGTCCCGGGCATGCTGTAAAAACCAGCTAAGGAATTCGAGGGTTTCAGTATATTGTAATAGGCTGACAACCTGTCACTACAGCAATATACAGATCTATCTTAAATACCCTCAAAACATGTCAGACGTGGCGGAACGACCTTTTTTTGGGTCGTTGACGCTCTGCCTGCCCCATTAGGGATAAAGGGGTGATTTATGTATGTATCGATATCATCTAGCCTTTTTCCTTGTAGACTTCTTTCGCTTCCACATTCATTAATCTTTTCATACACGCACGTCAGTTTAGAGTACCTACCTACTCTTGATCTGACATTTTAATTAATAAATCATACAGATACGTAACGTAAGTCTTCGCCAATTTAATAAAAAAAATACAATACTATAAAAAAAAAAATGTACATATTTCGGACCTAATTAATTTGAAATCTGCTCTTCCCCGATACTGCTTCCACTACCATCAAGACCCTCCCATACAAATGAAAATGAAGAATTAGCTTCCTTGTACTTCATAGACTGTACTTACAATACCTATACTTAAATAAAACTAAAAATAATAGAGCCGGTTGCCTGTAAAATGTGTGCTTCTTAATATATTTTTCATATGTAATTTATTGAACTAAACATAGATAATCATTATAAAATAGTCCTCTGACTAGAAAAACAATTAACAGTTTTTTTTTTATCATTAACAGACATTGAGTTAGTTAAGAGTAACATAAAAAATACTTTTATGTAACTACTGACCTCGTATCAATAAATATAAATATTCGTTTTATAGATAATTATTATATTGAAAAACTATGAAACAATAGTGAATAATGGACGTAATTAGGCACTCAATAATTATAGAAGGGAAACAATATGAAAACAATTATTTACAATCTACAAATTATTAGTTCTTTGCGTACTTAGAAGAAACTAAGTACGTTAATCAAAACACTTTTACCACCGTCAACTTCAAATAATTACTACAGCAACATGTCGCAAGGTCCGACTTGAATTAGCACCTAGTATTGTCGGTCGGTCAGCGCCTCAGCGCCTGCGCAGCGTCAACGTCGTTTACGAGTTGTCAACCTCATGGCTGGTGGCTAATTGTCGTGATGCCGCTGGCATGTGTCCACTATCACAAATCTAATCATCTCTACCGGTGCATATTATTTGCATTATCGATTTATCACGTATATACGTATGTATACAATTTATACTTATATTTAGTCTATAAATTAGTATTTACAAGATTTAAGAAGGCCCTTGCGGCACTCATATAAGCGAGATCTTTGTTATTGTCGATGCACCAGCGGCGGGCGGGGGGCTGGCGGTCAGGCTCGAGGGGGTGGTTGTTCAGCAAGTGACGAAGTGGACGAGGAGGATGGTGAGGGTGCTGGCGGCGCAGGTGCCGGTGCTGCTAACGCCAGCGATCGCGAGTATTCCAATAGCGCAACATCTGCTGGATGGGTAGGGGGGTATAGGCCACGATATAATTCAGGCCTACCATAAGGATGAGCCAAACGAGCAGCTGCAGCCGCTGCTGACTGGTAAAACGCAGAAGCAGATGAAGGAGGCGTAGGGGCTTCACCTTCTTTGCTCGCCATATCAGCCAGAGACCATATTCTTGGTTTTGCCGAAGCTGGTGTGCTACCGGGCGGTGCTCGAGATGGTAGATGTTGATAAGCAGGATGAATTGCTCTTTCGTAGGGTTCTGGTGACTCAGGCCCACTGTCTGCTCGTGATTCGGACCACTCAGACTCTGTTCTTTGTCCCAGCAAATCTAACCTTTGTTGTGGTCTATCACCATCTTCACTGGAACCCGTGCCAGAATCCTTGCCGTCTAGAACAATAAATTGCTTGTCAAGTCTTATTTCAATAGGTACCTACAGTAATGGTTTTCAAAACTATCCATCGTCATCGTACTGCTAGACAAAGGTCTTAGTCTTCTACTACCTACATTATAAAATAAATATATTTTGTTAAGAAATAGTATTTATGTTACCGGTCAAACCCAATTTTAGGCCAAACTAGTTTTGCTTAGGCTAAACTAGTTTATCCTATACGCGATCGGATAAACGCATATAGGCATGGCCAAACTGGTCCGTCCTAAATTAGTTTAACCTATGAGGAACTGGTAGAGCCTAAAATGAATATGGTACACTTTAGGATAAACTAGTTTGATCTACTCTATACTAATTTTGTCTTGTCAGTTATGTTTAAGCGAGTACATTTCAAGACCGCGTAATTTCGTTCTATACGAGGCTAGAACGCCAGGGCCTGTAACTACTCGCGTATAGATTGGAATTTACTTTTCTACTAAGTATAGTTTGTAGTGACCTAAGTAAAATTGCTTGTTCCATAAATACAGGGTGTTAATTTAATTGCGTGCCATAGCTTAGGTGGTGTTTCAGTAACGTAAAAGGAGCCCATAAAAAATATTAAAAGAAAATCCAAATAAAAAAATGAAAAAACAATAATCAGTAGGTATTCATAATGATTCCCAGAGTTGCGGTTGGCCGTCCGGCTATAATCAACCACGCGCGCCGCAGCGCGCAGCGCGAGTCACTATCGACCAATGAGAGAGACTCGCGCGGGCTCGGTTATAGCCGGAGAGCTAGATGCAGCTTTTGAAATCATAATAAATACTGATTATAAACTTTTTTATTTATTGGGTTGGATTTATTTTTATTTTTCATGGGCTCCTTTTACGTTACTGAAACACCTCCTAAGCTATGGCACGCAATTAAATTAACACCCTGTATTGTATACGTTGCCTTAGGGAATAATCGTGTATGTATCGTAAATTCGAGTTTGAGCGGGTTCAGTGTTAGTAGTTAGGGTAAGGGATAGTGAAAGCGGGTGTAAGGGACAGCAATACTGGGTGTAAGGGAAAGCAATACTGGGTGTAAGGAAAAGCAATACCGGGTGTAAGGTATAGTAAAACGCGGTGTAAGGGACTGTAAAACAGGATGTAAGGGACAGCAGTACTAGGTGTAAGGGACAGTAACACCGTATTTACTGTTCCTTACACCCAGTTATATTGCCCCTTTCATCCATAATTACTTTCCCTTACACTCAGTATTGCTGTCCCTTACATCCAGTAATACTGTCCTTTCATCCAGAATTACTTTCCCTTACACCCATTATTGCTGTTCCTTACGCACATTTTTACTGTTCTTTACACCCAGTATTACTGTCCCTTACACGTACTAGCTTAAACATTTCTGACTAGGCAAAACTAGTTTATCCTGAAGTGTACTACCTATACATTTAAGGCTTCACCAGTTCCTCATCGGTTAAACTAGTTTCTCCTATCGCCCTCAGGACGGACCAGTTGGGCCTAGTCTGTACCGGTTTATCCGATCGCATATCGCGTATATTGGCCTAAAATCGGGTTTGGCTGGTAAAATCTATATGGAATTTTATGAATTAGTATTGAAAATTATATTCTACAATTAAACGAGCAAGGTTACGTTACTTATTTACCTAATACATCTTTCCCGTCGTTGCTTTTGTGATCGTCATCATCATTGTTATTGTCATCGTCATCGACTCTGTTCCGAGGTTCCCAAGTCATTTTATTTTCCTTCTTCAAGCGACGACGCGCGTTCGCAAACCATGTTGATACTTGAGTCAGCGTCATCTTAGTGATGATAGCAAGCATTATCTTTTCGCCCTTTGTAGGATAAGGATTTTTTTTATGCTCGTTCAGCCATGCTTTGAGCGTGCTTGTTGTTTCCCTTGTAGCGTTTTTTCTTCTTGCTCCATTTAAATCCATTCCGTATCTGTAGACAAACAAAAATTTTTAATTTTCTGTTAAAGAAAGTTATTATATCAAGTAGAAGTATCGCTAAACAACCTAGCCTAACCTAAACTTGAATATTATACAGGGTGTAAAAAAGTACTGCGTTATTTTTTTAAATCACATGTTTTTCTGATACCAAACAACTTTATTAAAGCACATAATTATTTTTGCCTTTTCTATACAGACTTCAGACAAGGCAAAATTTTATTTCGAGCTATAATTTTTGTGCTTTGCGAAAGCTGTTTATTATGAGAACATGTGGTTTAAAGGAACGCAGTACTTTTTTTACACCCTGTATTTTAAAAGTACGATCAAGTTTGAACGGTAGATCCTGATTTGGGCGAGATTGTTGATAACGTGAAACGCAACCGCCCCAATCCCTAGCGCGCTCTCCCGGCCGCTCCGGTGATCGCCGCGCCGAGCCAATGAAAGCGCCAGCATAATAATTGAAATCGAGATAAGCCACCGACTGCTGCGCTAGCGTTAAGCTGTAGCTTATCTCAGACACTATTACGAATGTATATGTTGGTAGACGTGCGGAAAATTTCAATTGTGAAAAAAAAATTAAGTTAGTATTAAGATGCATTTCCGTGTTTTTTATATCATCTGTCATCTCATCTCATATAATTTGTCCACCTGTTACCTACTTAGTAATAATTTCCAGCATTTTCCTATTCAGGGTGTAACATC
Source organism: Scrobipalpa atriplicella (assembly GCA_029255725.1). Lineage (NCBI taxonomy): Eukaryota > Metazoa > Arthropoda > Insecta > Lepidoptera > Gelechiidae > Scrobipalpa > Scrobipalpa atriplicella. Next base: position 23,856 of record JARACY010003337.1, read on the forward strand.
AGACAGAAGTGAGAAACCTGATAACATAAGTATAACTCAAGTATCAGAAAACTGGGTTCACATATACGCATCACTTAGTCAGTGCCAGCTGTCTGGTAGAAACCCACCGGACCGCCTCAACAAATCCCGGAAAATTGCTACAAGATGTTTTATTGTTTAAATCGCTTCAATTATTTCTCAATATGGCTCTCTTAGTTTCCCCACCCTGGCGGAGTTGTGCATAAGTGGGGGAAGGTTTACTTTTTCTTTTGTATGGAAAAAAATGGTCGGAAACCTATCGTGTGTAGTATCAAATGAAAGTGCGTTTTGAGCTGATTCTAAAAATATATCACATCATTGCATTTACATTTCAGCCACTTTAAAATTAAAATAATTGTCTAAACATACGTAATCGTTGCAACGAATAATACGTAAAATCTTCATATGATAATATAAGTAATAATAATAAGTAGGGATATGGATAGAAATAAACTCACATTCAAAATTGAATTTTAATAAAGAAAAGTCTCCATTAGTATATTACATTATTTCTAACTGAAAAGCAATTTCATTTTAATGACGTTCAAAACTGACGACAGAACTGACTTTGAATGAGCTTACAACAACTATAGAATTTAAGTGACAATGCGAAAGTAGAGCATCGCAGCGCTTAGGCGTATTCCACAAACAAAAAAAGCTTCATTTATTCACGGCGTGCCACTTTCACAGCATCCGAGCTCGCGGGGGATAGCTCAACGCGGTTTAATTTTTTTTATTATTTCGCTTCCCCGTGACGTGCGCGCGCTCCTGCCGGTGGGTGGTTACGGTTGCCTACCCCGTCACCCCCTCGTCTTCAATTAAATCCCTATCTCGAACACCACCTCACGCTTTCTACGTTAACTCATAAAAATGAAAAACAAAGAATTATTGCCCAGTCATTATCAGGTACTGCTATGGGTAAATTTGTCACTCAACTTTTTTGTAGGGATTTACGCAATCAAGATTTATTTTTTGTATGATCAAGTTTGTTTAGTGCTCTAGCTACCACTTCGTAGCTTCGTACTCGCATATCAGGAGCTTGACTCGCCTAAGCTGTCCACATGATGCGTGAAGGGTAGAAGATTCATTGGGAATTCCTCAAAAAAAGGCGAATTTTCGACTGATTGGGGAATTCGTGTGCAGAGTATCAATGCGGGGAAAATGCGGGAAATTCGAATCATACTCTGTTTTATAACATGGTTGTTCACTACAGTCAACATTCGCCTGGCGCTCCAGACAGACAGGCGTGTCTGGTCTGGAACTGCCTGACCATGGAGCGTGTCTTCTATACAGGGTGTCAAAAAAAGTACTAAATTCCTTCAAACCACGTAATGTATTAGTCATATACATCACATACCACACATTAAATAAATTAAATAAGTGTATTTTATTCAAAATTCTATTGAATTCTTAAAACAGAAACAGGTAGGCCAAACGTAGTCATGCACACTACGGTAGGCGCAGCCGGGCAAGTGCGGGGCGCGGGGTGCGGCGGCGGCGGCAGAGTAACTATGACGAACGTCGTAATGTGCGTGACTACAGTTAGCTCACTTGTTTCTGTTTTACGTATTTAATAAAATTTAAATATTTTTATTAATTTTATTTAATGTGTTGTTAGTGTTGTATATCACTAATACATAACGTGGTTTAAAGGAACGTAAGTAGTACTTTTTTTTACACCCTGTATAATCGCGGTAATAATCCTTGTTTATACATGTCATCACGAAAAATGAAGGTTTACAAACTTATTTTCGTAGTCCTCTCCCTATATCTAGTATGGGGCCAACAGCAAAGTTAAGTTGGTCTGTAAGTCCAGTACATATTTTGTGTGAAAAGAACGGTTGGTTAATGGTTACCTTTTCGGGGAAACAAACTTCTATAGATAGATAGATAGATAGATAGATAAACTCTTTATTGCGCATCAAACATAAGTACAGCAAAAGAAACTTAATAACTATATTTGCTTTAAATACCTCCTAGTTGGTTCGGTACGGAAGCCTCGGTGAGCGAGCCCGACTCGCACTTGACCGGTTTTTCCTCCCGTTACCTTGATTAATTACTCAGTGGTCAGTACTTCATAAACTGTATCTGAGCACACGTCTCACGATCCAAGAAATTCTAGTTTTCCTGCTGTTTAGTGCCTACAGTGTCCATACTTTGTCAAGAGTATTGAAATATATTCATATTTTGTGCTGGAGCGCCGTCTCACCTAAACCCATACCCGTCATTTTCCATCTTGAGCGAACAGAAAAGGATGGCAGTATAGACAGACTTAAGTCGTGATGTGAACGGGTCCCGACTTAAATCCTTTCAAATTCGTTCATTCGTTCTATGTGACCGGATTATAATTAGTGCGTCGATACTGTCGTCTCAAGACGGAAAGTGACAGGACCAAACTAAAATAAGTTTAAGTTGTGTCTGCAACAGAATCGGCAGCAAATGTATCTTAAATGTTTCTGTATCGAGAGTTGATGTTTTGGTCACAAAGTTCCAGTCATGTAATTATACTAACTAAACTTGTCTTGTATTGTCTAGCCGTTAGTGTCCCACTAACTAACTAAACTATAAATGAAAGAAATCTGAAAAAAAGAAATGTAGAGAACAGCTCAGCTGTGTTACGCAAAATCACCGAATTCGCTCATTGGCCGAAAAAAAGGACATTCCGCGGATTGTGCATTGTAAAACGCACTTTCCGCGAAATGTCTTTTATTTAGGCCAATGAGCGTTGTAAAACAACCATTCCGCGGACTGGCAAACACCAAACGGCCAATTGCCGAAGTAGTTACCTAAAATACCAGGTGAAAGGGACGTTAAAATTACAGGTGTAAGGGACAGCTTAACGCAAAGATAGGGGTTGCTCAGTCAACGAAACTGAACAACTTTCACCAGGAAATTCTTTCAGGAAAAGAAAATGTTTTTTGACTTCCCCATTCAAAATGATCACCTCGATGATCATTTCCTAGTCAAAGTTGTTATGTTTCATGAACTGAGCAATCCCTATCAGTTTGCGTTAAGCTTAAAAAGTATTTTTTATTTATTAAATATTATTATCATATGACATAATATTATAGGGGAGTAAGGGGGAGAACAGCATTACCATCTTGCTGGCCCCAAGTGTCAACCTGACCTGCCCGCGTCGACGATTCGTATGAATAGTCGACGGCGGTGGCATTCCATCACCGTGGTGCTCGCTCCCTACTAGATAACGGACGAGGCTCTGGCAACCGAGCAGTAGCGGTATAATAACTACAAGCCTAGCTGGGCGACAAGCTGGATGATGCTTCAACGGCCTTGGGGCTTAAAAATAACCCGTAAAATTCTTGGTCAGTAGGCAACGGGAACCCACTGGACTATTCTCCCAAGAAAACATGATGCAAGGTTGGTCTAATATTGATGAGAAGTTATGCCATCCGACTGACACTCGGCGCAATTGTGATTCCGGGTTGCATGATGATAAAATATGCAACCGGCCACTTCACTGTGGACCACCAGGCAGTGAGTGGAGTCACTCTAGGGTTATACTTATATGCCGTTACATAGTTATTCATTACTATCATCCTAGGAACATACCTAATTGATACGGTTTAGTTTACACAAGCTAACCTAACCTAACTGTAGCAGTATGATAGATAAAGCCGTAATAATAGTTATATTCCTAGGGATATACTTATAACTATGTTACGGCATATAAGTAGGTATATCCCTAGGGATATAGCTATATTACGGCTTTATCTATCATACTGCTAAATACGCACTTCTACTAACTAACCGATAATATCTAAGTAGCAGAGGAAACAAAACATTTAACTTTAAAAAGTTGAAACCTTGCTTGCTGCAACGCAAGTCCTTTTTGATACAGGTAAAAGACAACTGACTTGAAAGTATAATGTTTCACTTAAGATTTAAATTTATCAATGACATCGGCATCAATATTAAATTACACAGTGCGATATTTCAAGGGTAATAGACACACAAGGTTTTTCTTATAATCTGACGACTCTACCAACAGGATAAGCTGTGGACTATGAAATTTCAAAAGTCGTTTATACCTGGTGACACTTATTAAAAAAAGGTTCGGCCATGTGTCTTGGAACACGTCTCATGTTTCGTGTGTCAGATCGATACTAGTCAACTCGGTTGAAACGCCGGCATACTAACGAAAAATGATACTCGTATATTTAGTTTAGTCAACTTTATCATTAGCATCAACTTTTGCTTATTACAGGATTAACTTGTTCATTATGGCTAAGATGTTGCTTGGTCAGTTTTCATGTTACAAGTAAATTACCATGTAATAAAAATTATATACCTATTACTTACTTAAAACTAATTACCTATTCGTCGTCGTATAAAAATGTCCGCACGCAACGACCAAATTTAGGTTATAACTGAAGTTTTAAAAGCTATCGCACTGTTGTTGTGAGTTTCGGCGGGCTAGCTAGGGTGTCGGCACGCTAAAATCACATTACGAACCGGCAACGCACTATTACGGCGAACCGCACGCGTCCGTATTAACCGATAGCTGCCATCCAAACATGCTATACTACGACTAATTGGCTAGGTTCATGCATAAAAACCCTTGATATGAACAACTGCGGTGAGGGAAGCTCGAGTAACATTGATTATAATTTTATAATAATAGTAGAAATGAAGAAAACTTTTCGGCTAGTAAGGGGAAATATTTACGGAGGTGGAAACATGTCAATATTAGGACCAATCGTTAGTAAAGTGGTGTAAAGGGCGTGTTTGTCGACCCTTGGGCGGCGCAAGTTACATCGCCAACGAAGCGTAAACTGGCCACCACCGTCCACCGGTGGTGCTTCATTTAAAACGCCATCTTTGTTTAATTTTAAGGGTGGTTCTGCCCTACATATATAATAACACGGGCAAGGTACATAATTTTGCTTATTTATTATTTTTTAATGTCTTCTACTTACACCGCATACACGTTTATGGGGTAGGCAGAGCGTCTAAGACCTAAACAAAGGTCGATCTTCTGCGTCGGAGATTCAGATGGATCTGCATAGTAACATTGCTGTGGGTAGTCAAACCACCACTAAAACTTTTGTGACAACTTGTGATGTGATACAGCTAACTAAAGGTAATACCTAAATAGTTATATAACTTTTTAAATACTCGCGATAATTTGAGTTGACTCACTGTTGTTGAGTTGTGCGTAAAGCAAATTGAGTTTTTTTTTTATTCGGAATGGTTTTACTCTTGACTAGACACTAGGTCAGGGATGACCGTGACAGAGTCGACGTTGGAGCGAGTAAACCCAGAGGATGCCTTTTAAGGCACTGGCATTCTCACGCACCGACGGACACAGTATGCTGTTTGGCGCCGGACTCCGGTGAGAGGGTGGTAGCAAGCCAGGCGGCCCCTTGCGGAGCACGACACTTGAAACATTGTCGAAACGTCGGAATACGGTAATTCCTTTACCTAAATACGTATCGCGAGTTGACCCGTTAAAATAGTAAAATACCTAAATACGTCATACATAAAGTAAGTTTCCATACCTCATCATCATCTCCTAGCCTTATCTCGTATCTCACGGGGTCGGCTACCTAATCCAGGCGATTGAACGAGGGTACTGGTTTTTATATAGAGCGACTGCCATCTGACCTCCGCAACCCAGAAGGGAAACCAGACCCAATTCTAAATTAGGTCAGAGTTTTCAAGCCGCCAATGCTTAGCACTGGCCTCTGACATGGCTTAACGACTAATTTATCTACGGTATTTAACGATATTAACCGGGACCAACGGCTTAACGTGCCTTCCGAAGCACGGAAAAAGCACCGAATAAACTATGAAATTCGAAAACCGAAACACATTAGTACGTGGTGGGATTCGAACCACGACCTCCCGCTCAGGAGGCACCAACCCTATCCACTACACCATCGGGCTCTTAGTAAGTTTCCATTCCTAATCTTATTTAATAAGCATACTCCTCTACAAAACGACGTTCGACATTTTATTGCTGTTTAAATTGAGGAGACGATTCTTGGCACAACAAGATAAAAATAATATAATTGTCCTCTTTTAAGTGTTATTTGTTATCTCTACTGTACCCAAGTAGGTACAGTACAAATTATTTTTCTGTTCTTGTCTTGACCTCGAATTTACGTCTTTGATATGATAAGATACCTACCTTAATACACAAAGTTCTTTTACATCTCTTATTCTTGGTACGGCCCAATTCACTTAAAATCTGCATACATACATACATACATTAAAATCACGCCTTTATCCCTTATGGGGTAGGCAGAGCGTAAACGACCTAAATCAATCGTGGTTCGTTGGTCTCAATAAAACTAGAAATCGGCTGGGCCGATTCAACTGATTTTGGTTTTGAAATGTCTAGAGAATGTTTAACCCTTTACCGGTCATGGGACTTTTTTTATTGCCAGAATGAGCGGGTTTTTTGGATTTAGGTAGGACTTGAGATTCTAATGAGAACGTAATCTTTAAGACTCCCATACAACATATGGCGAAAAAAAAATGTCTGGCTTTCCCATATAAATAGTGAGATCGAAGTTGTATAGGGAAGTAAAAATAAAATAATTTACCCTAGTTACATATTTGTGAAAATTGTTCAATTTTGTTTATTGAGCAACTTTCTGTTTTCGGGACGCAGTCATTTATGCCCTGCCTGTATGCTATTTCTTACCTACCTACTCCGTTTTATAAATCAGAATCAATGCAGCAGAACAGAGGAGCAGACCTTCTGTCTGGAAACCTTAATATTTTCTGTGAGAAGAGTTCGTGTTAGAGATTCTAACAATAAGTTCGTAAGTGGAAGTAAAGAACATTAATTGGAGTCGCAGTAATCTGAAACAAAATCTTCTTTAAACCATAAACAATGAATTAACCGCTGGGTTATCTTATTTATTGGGTCTTTGTTTCACATTCACAAAGATCACAAAAACAATATTTGAATTAATCTATTGGTTAGATATTACAGGGAGAATAATTAAACTTTCCCATTGCATTAGGCTCACCATTGTTATCTAGATCACAGATAAAGACAATCAATCAAGCTCTATTAATTTTATCATCCTGTTACCACGGATTGTTTATATGGTATCTGATATTTGAAACCTTATAAAAGTGAAAATGAACATAATATTTCCGTATTTAAAAAGTAATGTGTATAGTTATAGATAGTACCTGACTAATGTAACTGTGGGTCGATTGAGTATCGCGCCAGATAGCAGTTCTCATTAGAGTTGTTGCACTTGCATTTTGCAGATAGATGATGATGTCAATTTATGGCAGGTGGTCTCAAAACCTACCAAATCACGTGGCGCCAGAAAAGCCATATGTTTGAGCTTTTTCTTCTCTCTATAAGCCTAGCATTCATAACACTAAGGTAGGACTAATGGTGTCATAGCCACGACGACGCCATCTATTTTGAACTTCCGACGACGACATCCAGAGCTTCATGGTGTGACATAATGACCTCGGTAGCGGTAGCTTCCACAGTTTTGTATACTACCATACTACTTTTCGCGTTATAGATTGGAGTCTTAGATTGAAGTATAAATTGAACAGGTAATCTGGTGGCCTAGGTTACAGATCAATAGAAAATAAATGTTACTGATACTGCGTGCATCTGCTGTTTTTTTTAAATAAATTTTATCAAATGTCATGGAGTTAGGCATCTTGCAGCTGGTAAGTACGAGTGCTTATACGATTAAAAAATAAAAATGACAATAAGGCTCGTATTTATAAAGCGATCTCAAGATTGAGAGCAATATTAAGTGTGGATTTGACAGGTCGTTTTGTACTGAAATGACATTTCTGATACGAACTCAAACTCGCTGTCACTCTTGAGAGCTGATTATAAATACGGGCCTTAGTAACCTAGATTCACAGACTTATAATACTAGTATATAGGTAATAAGTCTGTGCCTAGATTACACCACGCAGACGCGGTTTTCGTAGTCTCATAGTACAAGACTTTTTAAAAATATAATTCAGTACAGAATCAACAAAAGAATATTTTACTTAGCTTGTACTAAAAGTTACCAATTCTGTTGTTTTAATTACCTATTTATAGAGCAAGTTATGTAATGTAAATCCCATATGTAATTAATTATGATGGATTTTCATTAGACTTTTATTTTAAATTTTTATTGAAACAGTATAGTTTAATGTGAATTTAGGTAGTTGTATTGGTAGGTTGCTGTCAATAAAACATGATTGGGCAACAGTTGTAATTACCTATCAATCAACATAATCGTTACAGAATAATATGTCTCCGACCTCCCAGAGACTATCAAAGTTAACTCTCACTCAGGAGATGTCAATAGATGCTGTTTATCAAACGTCAATCAATAGGAGTAGGTAGGTATATCGCGATGCGCAATATGTTAGTAGTTTGTCGCAGTGTTGGGCGCGTTGGCGCCACTGCCGGAACGATAGTCGTCTCGGACCTCACAAGTCGTCTTATGTAGAACGTATAAACTAGTGAAAATTAAGTGTCGCGGCCACGGTTCACTTGTTATCTGAGGTCACGTCTCATTTTATTACTGACATATTATTAATATCGATGAGAACATTGAATTTAATGCAGTAGGGAGGCATTGTTTCGTAATGCTTACTAGGTATAGTACAGGAAATATAATTTGAGTCGATTTGACGTACAAATTGTATGACAAATCGGCTCAAATTATATTTCCTGAACTACTTATACCTACCAGTTGTAACTCTATGTCCTAAGTGAATTGTGCAAGTAATCATTGTCATTTTTTTTAAACTAGTTGCAAGATAGGTACTTAGTCAGTTCTATGACCTACATTGTACCTGTAATATTATGTTCAAGATTTTTAAGGTTTGTATGTTTGTATGTTCAAGGTTTTTTTTTACTACTTGGAGCAAGAAGTGGATTGGATATACATTAAAAAACATCAGTCAGCAGAGTGTCTAGGTTGAGTTCATTAAGGGTCGTATTTATAATCAGCTCTCAAGAGTGACAGCGAATTTGAGTTTGAATCAGAAATGTCATTTCAGTACAAAACGACCTGTCAAATCCAAACTTAATATTGCTCTCAATCTTGAGATCGCTTTATAAATACAAGCCTAAGTCATCCGCAAACTTCCCTCGTGGTCGCCGCTGGCTGACCGATAGGAAAAAGGAAAGAGGAAGCGTCAAATGCGCCTAGAATGAAATTAGCCTGTCGGTCAATTACTCCGAACCCGGTGCGGCGTACTAATGGCACGCGCGGCGTTGCTTGCATACGGCACCGCTCATTTATATGCCTTCGCGCGCACTCTTTATTGTTCCATAGATTGTTAATACACGGGAGGACTGGCACTTTGTGCTGTAAATCGTTGTCTGTACACGTATTCTCGATTAACTGTGTGCTATAGCCAAAGGTGAAGCGGGCCCGGTGTCGGTACAAGCCGCCTGCGCTAGTGTGGACCGATGACATCATGTCCGGAATGAACTGGCCACACAGAAAACGTGAAGGTACGTGTTTGACTGACTCTGATTACCAGTGCACGTTCAACAACGTTCCGGTGACGCATCCTTTCAAATAGGTTCGCTAAGTAAACTAGGTTTTAGCAATTTTCTACCATAATTTTGTGTATAGGTATCCACAATTACTTGCAAAGCTTCATTTTGTCTAGTTGAATTTATTTGTTTCCTAAAATAGGCGAATAGTTTTAGGAGGTGGGTTGAACCTACCTATTATATCTAAAGTTGAGTCAGCAAAACCAATTATCAGTGTCAGATCAGTGCGTTTTAAGAAACTATTAGCGATATCTAGAACAAAGAAGATGAAATAATATCCTTATCTATCATGCTTATATTATAACTGCAAAAGTTTGGATGTTTTTACTCAGTCATGCTTATGTTGTATAGATAAGGGTAACGGAACCCTTCGTGCGCGAATCCGACTCGCACTTGGCCGGTTTTTTTAATACATAGTAAGTCGTATGAAAAAATAATAAACCTAAGTCTCAAGTAGTAATAAATAAAACAACAAAAACCGTCGTCGTAGTGGGAAGTAATAACTACTGCTTAGAAAACAATCCCAATTTCTTTCCTTTGAATATAAATTTTGGTGGACATGAGGTATGGTGTAGGCTAGATATGATAAAATGAGTAATCGCTACTTCATGTGCACAATATCGGGAGCCAAATAGAAATCTACGTGCTTTACATCCAAAATTCCTGTCCTGACA
>JARACY010003338.1:0-34055 GCA_029255725.1 Scrobipalpa atriplicella
ATTGAGTAAAAAAAACTTGTTTCAGGTGCTTTGATCTCAATAAGTTTATTCAGCAAAAAACTTGGTTGGGATGACTCCATGTTGGGTATCATATCCAATGTCAGCAAGATTGGCGGTGCACTGGCCACTGGGCTGGCTAGAAACAGTTTGGAAATGTACATAGGTAATAAAAATACATCATTCAAATTGTTGTGTAAAAAATATATACTGGTGCCGATTCTGTTGCAGAGACAACTTAACTCATTTTAGTTTGGTCCTGCCTGTCACTTTCTATTATTTGAATAATATAGAGACAGCGACACATGCAGCCTGATTATAAATACTGTCGTTTATTGCCATTTCACTTCTGTAGGTCTGCTGTAAGAAATTTCATTTTAGAGATAAGCAGTGCCTGTTGTGTCTGTGTTTCCTATGTATTTTGTCCTTTGTATCTTTCTGTGTACAATAAATGGTTAAATAAATAAATAAATAATACTGTCAAAATTACGTTTATTGCTTTAAATAGGACGACACCATCTGGCATGCCGTCTTATTTTAGGCGTGTAACGTCACTTTGACAGGATTATAATCAGATGCTGTTATCCTATTTTTATTCAAATTATAGAAAGTGACAAGACCAAACTAAATAATATGTTAAGTTGTGTGTGCAACAGAATCAGCACTTGTGTATTTTTTGAATTTTTTCGCAATCACGTCGAGGTCACCAAAATAGAAGGTTTTTGGTGCCATCAATATTTTTTGTTTGGGGAAAAAATTTTACAGCTCGACTTGTATTTTGTGATTCCAGCTGTGGTCATCGAAACATTCAACGCAACGTCCTTCACTGCGTTGCGATCAATCTCCTCAAAACTAGTCAGCAGTGATGAATTAGGTAAGCAGTGATGAGTTATACAGGATGTTCAAATCAGCCGACCATATTTTAGGGTGTGGTTCTACCCATGAAATTGAACAACTTTCCCCCAAGGAACATAGGTCGAATAATGAAAAAAAAAATAGACTCGAGCCGCTGACACCATTTATTGTATGGGAGGGCCAATTTTTTTGCATATTTCAACCTATGTTCCTTGAGGAAAGTTGTTCAGTTTCATGGGTACAATCACACCCTCAAAATATAGTCAGCAATTTTTTTTACTCTCTGTATAGTATTTTTATCTCACGACTGCAGTTTTTCCATACTTGTGTGTTTAAATGAAATGTACCTACCTACCTTTACACATAAATTGCCTGCGAGAGTTCTCTGTAGAGCTAATATTATTTTTTCTATGGCTATAGTAAATGTAGTTACGCACACACGGGTGCGTGTGTGTCTATACGCTTAACCACAAAGAAAGCTTAGCCGTCTGTATTAGTGAGTTTAAACAACTGTAGGTACCTACTATAGTTGTTTTATCTCACGACTGCCGCTCGATCATACTTGTAGTGGTGCGTACAGACACGTGCGCTTGTGTGCGTATTACGGGTTAACTAGGTACGTGTAACGCACGCGCACAAAGGCAATGTGTATATATTTTACACAAGTATGGAAAACCAGCAGTTGTGAGATAAAAATACTATACAGAGAGTAAAAAAAATTGCTGACTATATTTTGAGGGTGTGATTGTACCCATGAAACTGAACAACTTTCCTCAAGGAACATAGGTTGAAATATGCAAAAAAATTGGCCCTCCCATACAATAAATGGTTGTCAGCGGCTCGAGTCTATTTTTTTTTTCATTATTCGACCTATGTTCCTTGGGGGAAAGTTGTTCAATTTCATGGGTAGAACCACACCCTAAAATATGGTCGGCTGATTTGAACATCCTGTATAACTCATCACTGCCTTACCTAATTCATCACTGCTGACTAGTTTTGAGGAGATTGATCGCAACGCAGTGAAGGACGTTGCGTGAATGTTTCGATGACCACAGCTGGAATCACAAAATACAAGTCGAGCTGTAAAATTTTTTCCCCAAACAAAAAATATTGATGGCACCAAAAACCTTCTATTTTGGTGACCTCGACGTGATTGCGAAAAAATTCAAAAAATACACAAGTGCTGATTCTGTTGCACACACAACTTAACATATTATTTAGTTTGGTCTTGTCACTTTCTATAATTTGAATAAAAATAGGATAACAGCATCTGATTATAATCCTGTCAAAGTGACGTTACCACGCCTAAAATAAGACGGCATGCCAGATGGTGTCCGTCCTATTTAAAGCAATAAACGTAATTTTGACAGTATTATTTATTTATTTATTTAACCATTTATTGTACACAGAAAGATACAAAGGACAAAATACATAGGAAACACAGACACAACAGGCACTGCTTATCTCTAAAATGAAATTTCTTACAGCAGACCTACAGAAGTGAAATGGCAATAAACGACAGTATTTATAATCAGGCTGCATGTGTCGCTGTCTCTATATTATTCAAATAATAGAAAGTGACAGGCAGGACCAAACTAAAATGAGTTAAGTTGTCTCTGCAACAGAATCGGCACCAGTATATATTTTTTACACAACAATTTGAATGATGTATTTTTATTACCTATGTACATTTCCAAACTGTTTCTAGCCAGCCCAGTGGCCAGTGCACCGCCAATCTTGCTGACATTGGATATGATACCCAACATGGAGTCATCCCAACCAAGTTTTTTGCTGAATAAACTTATTGAGATCAAAGCACCTGAAACAAGTTTTTTTTACTCATTGTAGCCGAATTTAATCTTTTATTCCTGCATAACATGAATATTTTTTAAATCAGCCTATAGTGTATTATAAATAAGGCTACATGTGTCGGTAGACATATTAAAATAAAAATTAGTAGGTTGCAGCATCTGCTAATTGTTTTTATCTAACGACTTATAACAATAACATCCGGTGTTATTCTCATCTATGTCTTTTTCCATAAATTATCTACACACCTAAAACACACTTCGCCCACTCCAAATAAATGGAATAAGGGCAAGAGAATGATGATTTAAGATTTAGGTATGCGTAATCTAGAGTTTGCAGAAAGGCTTATTAAACTCGTAATCTAATTATTCCGTTGTTTTTTTTGACACTGCTATTATTTAACGTAATCTGGTATCAGCACAAATAAACGTATCTAATATATCTCTTTGATCGTAAAACAAACAGCGAAAGAGCTACCGAATGTACTTAACAGTAAACTAGGTGATCAAATAGAGTTGTTTCTGGCCCAAATCTCTCAACAAAATACATATAGGCGGCCGTCTATTAGGTACGAGTCACTGATTTGAGAAGTCGCTGCGCTAGCTCCCAACGCTATTTACTCTTCTGTCTGTGCTTCTGTGCCTACGAGTAAACCAAACCTGTACATTATGGACGATATTGTTGCAATAGTGAGAATTTCAGGCATAAAAAATTACTCTACATCTACGACTCTACAATTCTACATACAAGTATATCGGGTGTGAGCTCGTAGGTACGGTGTACTGCTCAGTCAACGAAACTAAACAGTTTTCATAAAAGTATCCGCATATAGGTCGATTATTCTCTGACCGTAATGGTAATTTTGTATGGGGAAGTCAAAAGTTACAAAACGCCTTTTAGTTTTCGGTACACTGTCCGTTACATTGTAGGTTCTCAATGTTATCATTTAGGTAAAACGTCATCGACTTAGGTACATTGTAACTCTACGTTTTAACCACAGAATATATAATGGTTTTAACATTACTACTGTTAATCTATGATTACTTACCAAGGCAGTGTAAACAAATGTAGAAAGTATTGTAGAAACTATATCTAAGCGCATCCCAATTGAATCGTGACCGGCAAAACAGGTACCGCACGGTAAATTCACCTGAAAGTACAATTAAGGTTAAATCAAGAATAGATAACGGAAGCAAATATTGAAACGTCTTTACCAATGTTGTCTGCAATGTGAGAATATTTTTAGATACATTAGGTAAATAATGGTAACAATCTTAAAAGGACAAACATTTTAGCTGGTGTGAAGGTCGGTAAAATAATTTCACAATCTTACACTGTTGTGAAAGGTTAGCGTGAAGGTGGGTCAGTCACATGGTGTAATATATGACGATCAGAATAAATATATCTTCGATTTAATAGGTACATATTTTACATACTAAAATTGTATTTCAAAACAAAAACAGCGCATGATTCTGTTGATACTAATACCAAAGCACAGTCTAATTGTCAGACTATTGAATTATACTGTGACCACAGTATAATATATGAGTCTGACACGTTAGCCAAACGTCAGACTATTGAATTATACTGTGCTTATACACAGATAAACTGATGACGATGATGAAGTGCCGATAGGAAGTTGACCCATGAAACTGAACAACTTTCCCTAATGAAGGAAGGAATGTATGGTCAGCATTATAGACGACCGACCGACCTGTCAAATCCACACTTAATATTGCTCTCAATCTTGAGATCGATTTATAAATACGGGCCCTAAATTGTGGTGGGCATTTTTTTTACACATTGTCTCCTGTACGCACTTACCAAAAGCTGGACCGTATATAAAGGCAATCGCCAACAAAACCAATATGGACTTCGATCTTCTGTGGTTAGGACCTTTTTTGAATGCCACAGTCAGCGTCTCTTTCACATGCCTTAATGCAAAGAAGGATTTGAGAAAGGCGAAACATCCAGTTGGTTGGCTCTAAAATATAATAAAGAATGAATTTTATTATTTAAGTATTTTAAAAGCCTTTGCCCAGCAGTGGACGACATAAATGAAGAAGTTGTTTTGCATAAGTCTTACGACATCTGGTTTCTTCAGGAAATTATAAGTTATTTCTTGAGCATTTCAGATCACATCATACGTGTTAATGAAAAACGAACAATAGACTTACCAGTCGGTATGTATACTCAACAATTTCTTTATTTTGCTGACCATGCTGGCAATTTTAAACTAGCATCTAATGAGTAAAAAGAAGAAAAAATTCAAATTTTTGTTATCTTACCTCAGCAACGTTCTTATCAATTATTATCCTTTCTCGATCTTTAATATAAAATACACCATAAAGAATACTGCAGCTGTACAACATCGCACTTATGGAAAACACTCCATAGTACCCAATCTGCTTTAACAAGATGCCACTTAGAGCAGATCCTATAGGACCTCCAGCCGTAAGACACAAGTTTGCTACTCCAATCCTAAAAGTCCTCGTCTCTTCACTGGAAATATCACTTATATAACTGAAGGCACCCATGTAAGTTGCTATCCAACCTCCGGTTATAGCAGGGAAAAACGCCTCAAAAAACATCGCTACTTGAACAGGTAGCTCGTAGAAAAAGTAGAAATTTACTATACTGCTCACGCAAACAAGCAGATCCCCCAAAATTGGCAATAGGATGCAGATTTTACGTTTCCCGGTTCTATCACTCCAAGCACCCAAAAAAAGTATTAGAAAGCTAGGGATTGATGTTAAAAGTATGTTCTTAAATGCATCCAGTCCTGAAACGAGCTCTTGTACAGCCCTTTCTTGTTCTTGGTATTGGGTTGTTTGTTGAGCAACAAGTGCACCGCAGATTTTGTCTTCATAGCCAAGGTTGACTCGGCAAGCTTTGTCTAAGTACAGGTTTTGTGTTGCAAGCCGGGTCAGCATTCCAGGCACAACATAAAATATAAGTATTGGCTCAACAGTGATATTTGCCTTTACATGTTGAAACTTCTCTTTTAAAGATTTCTTTGGTTTTTTTACAGTTGTGTTTGTTTGAGATTTCAAAGGTTTTTCCTCCCCCGTAACCATTTTGTTTGAAAGAAAAGCCGAGACTAAATCTGAATGACTGTTGAAGGAATTGTAGATAAATATTGATACTTTAACTATTTTGTACATGTAGTAGTGATAACGAAAAATCACAAAGAGTAAGAAAGATACAACGTCTAGTTCTGCATTGATGAGGGATTTTTTGTTCGCCAAAACCAGCGCCATCGTTTTTATTTTTCATTTCTCATACTCGGAAAGTAGTGTTGTTTTGATCTGACTATTGGGTGGAAGATGCTGCTTTCCTTTCACAGGGAAGGAATAACTCATACAAATTTCATCCCCACCCTAGGGCGGGAATGAACTTTAAAAATAGAACTGCTTGAATTGCTGTCAGCTGTGAAGACTTTTTTTCATATAAAAAAAAAAACTTTATGAAATGTCGTGACTTTTTAACCAGCTAGTGTCACTGGCCAGTGTGAATTTAGCGCAAACTTGCGATGCGAGTGCCGCGACAAAATTAAAAAATAGGTACCTACTTTATTAACAATAAATACTTAGTTTGTATTAACAACTAGATTTATTTTCCTCATATTCTAAATGAAAAGTAGAGTCATTGCCACGGGTAGAAGAATCAATTCCTCTCGGACTATAGCCGCCCTCGCTGCGCTCGGGCGTCTAACTACCTCGGGAATTGATTCTCTTCCACCCTAGTCTATGAATCTACTATTCATGTCATGTATGATAAAATTGATGTTATAAATTTTCATCACTTAATAAACGTATACAGTGTAAAAAAATTAAGAATAAGTACATTGGAATACATTTTAAATGGACCATTCTAGCAAGTTTATCAATGTTACAAAACACAAATTCAGTTTAGAATCAATAAAATAAAATCGAAAATAGGGTATGTTTACAAAATCCCAAACCGACAACATGACTGCTGCATAGAATTGTTATCTAAAGTAGACAGAAAACAAATAGATGATAAAATAACTGCATTTATTGTTTGTAAAGGTTTACTTGTATCTTAATTAATCAGATTTCCCTGCTTCTGTGCCGAGAGCTAGGTACATTTTGTTTGTTGTCTTTACGCTATTCTTAGAATAACAATAGTGAAAAATTCCACAAATCGCATGTTATTGAACTGCACTTCCTTGAAAATTATTCCCAATTATAAAGTCGTGAGGATTATTAGAAGTCATGCAATAAGTTATTATTGTTATTATGATTTATTATTGCAGGTGTAACACTTTGAGGTTAGTGTTATTCTCTTGTCTTATGTAAGTGGTATACGTTGTGTAAATATATTATTATATAGAAAAATATCTACAAATTTATTAATTTAAATATATTATTTAGTCAAATTTATTGGACCTGAAACATCATGTTTTCGAAAACCGTGTGATTTAATTTATTATGAGTAAATGTTACGTCAAATGTCAATCTTTGATGACATTTTGTTTATCACGACACCGACACCAGAGGAAAATAATAACAAAACCAATTACATCGGTCATTTTGTAAACACCTTTCTCAAGTTGCAGTAGGTATATCTTGGGAATATTTTCCAATGTTATCTTGTACATAATATTATAACTCGTTTTCCGTAGCAATGTTTTAGTTTAATGCAGTTTTGCGCCCCAGGGACCGTCCGCTTCTCGAGCCAATGCGCTTTTATTTATCCTATGGTGACCATGGATTCAGGATTTCTTAAGCCTTGGTTTTTTATTTTGGTTGAATAGATGTGTTATGTGACCAAAGTTTTAGGTACACCCAGCTCTCTAGGAATCAAGATAAATGCAGTGAGTAACTTTATAAGGGGCTAGTATAAAGTGCCCTTTAATTGGTGCACGCAACTCAGGGACTGAGCAAATTGGCTTAAAATTCGTGTTAATGGAAAGTCATTGTGTGTGCGGCCCAAAACTTTGTGTTCAATTTGAAAGGTAACGGAAATAAAACACAATTGCATATTGCAAGTAGTTTCAAGCTTGACATAAGTATGTGGGCGTTCATTAGTCTTTCAGTATGCCATGCGCCTTAAGATGTTATGTATTCTTGAGGTAACAAACCCAAGGCTGGATTCTGAATTTGAACTAACATGTTTAACTGCATTTTTACTGCAGATTTATATTCCAGAGTTCATTTTGTGTCTGAATGCTAATTTTGCTATAGGTATATCATCCTATTCTGTATTGTAAACTTTTTTCAGGAAACCATCCATGATATAAATGAAGTTAATTAGGAACTATAATATACCTACGTAATTAATACCAAAAATTATGCATTTTTACAGTTGATAATATTTTAGTACTAGGTAGTTTATAACTCTGTTAAATTTAGGTTTAATTTAATAAAACCTTGTTCAATTAAAATTGTAGCACGAGTAGTGTAGGTATATACTATACATAGGCACAAATATCCTAATTTGAATTTTAAGTATGGTATCCTACAGATAACCAGTTAACGTGGTCTCTTGTATCACTGCAATATTATTTAAAGCAGAGGTCTACGTCAAGTGGTCTTAGTAAACTCTTTTGTTGAAAAATGTTGAAAAATCCGTGAAAACGACGGTCTCCTCCATTGTTTACTAACGCTAATTTACAGCCACATATATTTCTGCCAAATGAGAAATAGTTGGGGCCTTTCGCTGGCACGTTGTGGTCAGTTGGTTTTTCTAAAACTAGAATTTATCGTTCGAGCATCGCGGTCTGTTTTAGATCTGGGGTAAGTTCATTTTTATTTGACCATATTTTTGTAAAGCAGCACTTTGAGCCTAGATATCTTTGAAGACGGCAACAAAAATCAGTGTTTTATTTTATTATTAAACGATAAACAAGTGTTATTCATATTGAATATTTGACACGGCTTACTTGTTTGTTGTGAGACAAGGCTTGTGCCTCGACGTTTCGACCATATACGATGGTCGAAACGTAACGTAAAAATCAGTGTAGGTTTACCTTTTTATTTGCTAGAGTTTAAAGTATTTTAGGATAATAACACATAATTTATTTACGCTATTTCGATTCCACCATTTTAGGATTTCCACAGTGCTAGTTAATAAATTGTCAAAATTTATAATGATTTTCAAAACACAGTTACTTTTAACATATACTTAGGTATACAAAACATTATTTTTTAAGTAGGTAGGTAATTAGTATTATTTTATATTGAATTTTGATTATTAAAACCTAAAAAAAACATTGTCATAGTCATAACTGTTCAATCAAAACCGTGTAAGCAGCTATTGTTGCAGAAGAAACATTATTTTTCGCACGAAACTTTTTTCACTGGCGCAAAGACAAGAAAATTTTTGTAGCAGCGAAACTACAAAAGCGAAGTGACAAATCTCCATCGTATCTTTTGATCTCTGCCTCCAAAAAGTTCTGCGCTGACATCAAATAAGTTTCGAAATCCGAAAATCCAAGTTTCCCAGCGACATGGGCCCGAGTTTAGTTACTTTGTAGTTTGCCTGTTTGGTACTGAATATTGAAAATCTATTGAAGATCATCGTCGCTGCATACAGATAGCAATAAACTTGCTTATCTATGCTCATTTCCCAAAGATTCTTTAACAAGGTAACAAGTTTTAATAAAATCCTGGACATTATTTTGTGAAAGAATATATAAACAAGAAGAATCACATTGTAGATACCTAAGGCTCGTATTTATAAAGCTATCTCAAGATTGAGAGCAATATTAAGTGCAGATTTGACAGGTGACTTTGTACTGGAATGACGTTTCTGATACGAACTCAAACTCGCTGTCACTCTTGAGGGCTGATTATAATTACGGGCCTAAGTTTATATTCAAATTGTAAGGATATATACTGCACTTACCTACCTATTTTTACTAATATTAAGACTGCTTAATTGTATCTACGCAAAGTATGTTTCATAAAATTCAATAAAAATAAAAACAAGCAGAAAATAACAAAGAAGCTTCATAAAGGTTTGCAATGCCAATATTCCGGTCGCAAAAACACAACTACAAATTCGAATAGCACACAAAAAAGTAGCGTTATAAAAACCTCTATAAGAATTCTTATAACCCTAAACATGTAAATGTATCTTATAAGCGCAATTGTACGTCAATAAAATCCGACGACCTGGCTGCGGTTTGAGTTACAAGATATAAGATCACTTATCATGTTTTATAGAGTCAATTTTCTTTGACGTTCCTATCTATAAATGCCAATTTCCGGAAAACTAGCATTGTAGGCGGAATTATGAGGACTATCAAGACCACAGACAATGTACAAACCGTCATTAACTGTCTGGCCTGCACTCTTTTAATTCTAAGTTTTCGATGAAAATGTCAGGACGACAGATGGTACGAAAATGTCTCATTCCCACAGGAAAACTAATAATTAATCAGCGGGTGCGGCCTACGGGGCGAAAATCTAGTTTCATTATAAACAAAAATCTGTATTTTATGACTTGTACTGCAGAACTAAGGACGTTCCTCGCACGACGCGGTTGTACCTACACGTGTTTGAGGTACGTGTGACGTCACAGCGCGCCAACACCCGCGTCTTAGCGGGTACTTACCAGAAGAATAACTCTTGTTCATGTCTACAATTTCATACTTTTTGGCTTTTAGATTGTAGTAAATATACATTACAGACAGTAAAATATATTACAAGATACGCATCTCGCCTCAAGATTTTTTTTTTACATCCTCAATGATAGAATTCGCGTATAACGAGCTTATTTAGGCGTCCAGTCCATATCAAATCCATGCAAGCACAAGTTATATCAGGCGAATGCTCGCAGTGAAAACGTACCTTTAAACTGATATGAAAATAGATATATTAAAGTTATTGAGGGGAGGAATACAGCCAAAGAGACGGATTTGGTGAAATTTTAAGGGTTCCCATTCAAATAAGGAACCCTCAAAAGAGTACACACCTAGGCAGAAGAACGCAACCCACTAGTTATAGTATTTTCAACTCGGTGCTAGAAAAAACTACGTCAAAGTTCTTCTTGTTTCTAAAATAAGTTTTAGCTATTTAGATATAACAACATATTTAAATAGTAGATTTAGTAACTTAACAAATTTGCCAATACGTATAATTTAATTTTGAAATTTGTTTTTAAATAAAAAGACATGAAACTTTGGCGTAGTTTTTTCTAGCACCGAGTTGGAAATACTAGATAATTTGACAACAAAATAGTTAATGTTAAAGCACGCTTGTTAGCTTTATTCGTATTCTGAACTATTCAGCTGTAAAGGCGTGTCAAATATGTCAACCTTACCGTGACTGCGTGTGCGAAACACCAAAGGAGGGTGAAATATTCGCATATTTTCTTATTTCGTTCATTTGTTACGTGACTAACGCCACTCAAAGAGGTTATTACTGACAAGACGTGTGCACGACACGTTGCCTCCGTATATTTTATTTACCTTAAGAAATCCTGATTTCTGGAAAAATTTGGAGGTACCTCATGAAGAATTGTTCAACAGGAAAATACAATTCTAGTTGAGAAACGTGAATTTATCTATTTCATTGTGTCATACAATAGTGATTTCATTGGTAAAGCCTTCAGCAAAGTTTCCTTGGACAACTTGATAGGTAGGCTTTGTCCACCATGCCTTTTTCTGCCAAGCGAAAGTATTTGCACTTTTGTGGTCAAGAGCTAACTATATGCTTATTTCGATTTGAGCGATTCAAAAATAGGGCTCCTGGTTAGTGCTCTCGATTCTGGCGGCCACATTCTTTATCTATTCGCAACTTTGAAATAAGAACAGGATAGCAAATAAACACAATATGACTTTAACATTTCTAATTTGACGAACTGAGCATAGATCATGCTCTCTAATTTTACGTCATATACAAGCAGTCTCACGTCAGATTAGGAATGTCAAAATCATGTGTTTTGTGCTATCCTATGTCAAAGTTAAGAAAGTGACAGCGCTATCTTAAAATTAGTTACTTGCGATGTTCGCTGACTTACCATCAAGCTAACCGTTTACGCTTGGTTTCAACTGTTTAGTTTTAAATAAGTATATTATAATTACCAGATTACTTCCTGCGGGTGTCGTAAAAGGCGACTAAAGGGTAAAATCCAGGGAATGGGCAGCAGCGTTCCCTGTGAATGGAAAACTTCTACCGCGCTCACCAACCCGCCTGCGAAGCGTGGTGAGTATGGCATATACCCCCAATTTTGGGGAGGCCCATGTCCAGCAGTGGACTGTTGTGGCTGATGATGATGATGAATCACCAGATTGCCTAATTAAGATACGTTGTAGTAGCAAATTTTCCGTTAAATGCGCATAGTAAAAGCTACGTTAAAGCATATTTTAAAATTCAGCATATTTGATTATCCATTGACTATGTTCGTCAGACGACGCGGATAGTAATCGGTTTACTTCCGTTAATTTCCATAATCCTATATGTGGTAGAACGAACGACAGTTACAATGTAGTGATGGATAAAATTGCGCGTGAATAGATGTTGAAAATATTAAATCAAGGCTTTGTTTTTATAAACTGGATGTTTTGTTGCATCGATTGCATGTACAATTCATTTTCGCATTCTATTTTCATTATTTGTTTTTTGCTCTTTGGCCAATGTAAACAAGAAGAGTCAGCGATAAAGCAAATTCTCGCGGTCTTGTGCCTACCACGTAATATCAATATTATATTTAGCAAAATTATTTGATTTACCTGATTTCTGTGGTGGTTGCGAGTCAAATCTACCTACAAAATGCGAATACTAACACCTCCTAAGCTTGCGATGCCTTTCCTCAGGGAGGAGTGCTATGTAGGAGTTAGAGATAGATATTACTTTTTTTTGCGAAAAAGCCGAAGATGTAAAATATATGAATTTCAGCCGCCTAAACCACGTTATCCAGCAGTAAAAATAAACCAACATCACCTCACCTTCAACGAAACGTGTTAGTAAATCTGAGTAGAAAGAAATGAATTTACTCGCAATATTGGGTGTTAGGCGGTGAATTTAAGGGGATTACGGGCCCGGCAGCTCAATCAAGGAACAACAGACACCTACCGGCCTTAAGCCAGATTATCGTCCGCAGTCCGCTGCGTAATTCCAGCAGAATCGCTGCGTAAACCCGGCGAGATAGCAGAGTTTATAAAATCTGGAGGATGGCCACTAGATGGGAGGTCGTGTGTGGGAAGCATGAGGGAGAAAATCTTTTTACTCCTAGTAGTTCTGTGAAATAGATCTGTTTACCGAACTATTAGAAATTTTCCTTCTTAGTACATGATTAATAAATGTAAAGTTCGCTCTCAATGCCTCTCTGTCTGTTTATATGCTAACTCATTCTACTGCAATCATGCAAAATATTTCGAAATAGTTGTCATCTCATCCACTGATTTAAATCTTTTGCAGATGTGAAAACAAAATGAAGACGTGGATAGAGAAAGACAGCTACAGGTCTGCGAGGTAGGCCCTTGACTATGACCAGCACAGCAATGAAATCAGTTAGTCCAATTTATGAAAAAAAAAAAAAACACTCAAGTTCTATTTGCAAAATATTCACTGGGTTTAACACTCGTCGCTCCTTTAGAGCCTCTGGCATACCCGCAGTTTGGACGTCCGTTACAAATATTGCGCTGGGAATTACAGCTTAGTACCTGCCTACTGCTGGAATTACACACCGCAGGTAATACCCGCAGCAAAGAGATATAAGCGCTCTATTGTGTTATCTTAAATGGAGTGCACGTTTTATTAGGTGTTTTATGTAAAATATTTATTTTTAATTTCTCTGAGGCCTCGGTAGGATTGGCCGGGATACTGGGACACACCTTTAAAAATAATTGACGTTCGTATTCTAAGCTTATGATTATGAATGGTTGATTATTTTATTAGGAAAAAATAATGTTTTTTTGTTGTTGTAGTGTTTTTACGTATTTAGTCAATAAAGTTTTTAGAAGTGAGTGAGGGTTCTGAAAGCTGATAGACACTTATGATATTTTAATTACGCATAGATCATAGAAGATCAATATCTGCGCATACTCGTATTAAATGCTAAAACTTTGACAAAGAAAACAAATACATTTCTTCTTAGTAATTTATTTAACAGACTCCGTCAAAGAAATTACAACATCATTGAGCAAATCAACGAAGAACATGAAACATCGTCGTATAAAATTCGTTCATTAAACGTAACATCCCATAGATTCCACCAAGTCCCTTAATTCACATATAATCTCAATACTTTCCATGGGTCTTCGTGAAATAAAAATGACCCATTAACTACCTAATAGCTATGTTCAAACAAAATAGATCACAAACCAATATTTCTTTGTTAAATAGAGACACTTTTTTTTCTAACAATAGTTTTATGGTAATTTTTCATAGATCCTTACACAAATATTGTCTACTTCTTTTATAATACATACAATATCAATATTAGATACCTACATATAGACAAAAATGTATTTGGAGGGCATACGACCTACCAAATAGAGGCATAAACTTAAAAAAAACTTTCAAGATTTGTGATAGGGCCGAAAAACAGCTCTACTTACACTATACGTAGTATGTGTCCAAAAAGTATCTTGAATTGTAATACAGGGTGTAAAAAAAAGTACTGCGTTCCTTTAAACCCACTACATGTTCTACTGATGATAACAAACAACTTTTGCAAAGCACAATCATTTTTAGCTTGAAATAAAATTTTGCCTTGTCCATACAAAATTGCAGATGAGTAGAGCATGTAAAAAGTAAATATTTTTTTCGAGCTAAAATTTTTGTGCTTTGGGAAAGTTATTTGATATCATCAGTAGAACATGAGGTTTAAAGGAACGTAGTACTTTTTTTTACATTCTGTATAACTAAGTTTATTAAGTAGGTACAATCATGTACATTATTTTTAAACTTATTCAAACTTTTTTAATCTAGATATTAGTTTGTTTGTTGCGTGTATAAAATTTATTATGACATAATATTATTAGGACATTGTTTTTAAGATAAAACCTTTATATAGTGCGTATGCCCTTCAAAAGTAACATCAGTTCACAATACCGAAATTCCTCCGTACCTTTCTTTATTGCACATAGTCATTAAAAATTTTACATTAGTAAAATTTTGCAATAGCTTGGCAAAAAAATATCGTTTAATATTAAGATTGTTAGATATTATAATTATCAGATCTAAAAGTAATATTGGGAAATAAAGGTAGGATCGAGTACCAAATTCTAGAACAGAATGAGATGCTGAGGACTCTTAATTTTTAGGATAAGCATTTCACTATCATGGCTTTATGCACAAACATTACTATTTGACAGGTTGTTAGATGTTTTTCAGACTGAAAAAAATCATTCATTCATTCATTTCATGGGGTCGTCTTGTTAAGCTTATCTTCTTGACAGAGAAATGAGATCATTTTTATGAGCTCTATATTTGAATCGGTCGAACTTAATTCGCATACGAAAACAGTAATATTTGCATGGCAAATCGCATGCGTATTGGAAGTCGATCCAAAAAAAGGGATCCATGACTATCTCTATAGCATGTATATTGTATATCCTAACGTACATGTTTAACATTTTCCGTAGCAACAGATGAAATACATAGATGGCAAGTAAATTAATATAAACTTCGTCCTCATATTTCCTGACAATTTACACATTTTTTAATATTTCTGGTCTCAAACACAAAACTAATTACGGCCGTAAGGAAGTTCCGTTAATTACATTTTGAACATTAATTTATTTATTTAAATTTGGCTAATTTCCTTCCTACTAATTTAGTCGTCTACGAATCACACGATCATTACAAGAACATTCATTTTAATGGATTAGAATTTACAATTTTAATATACTTACTTAGGTATTTAGGTACTTATTATCTTACATCTTATTTACATCTTCATATTCTTAAAGAACTGAATATTATCTTATAATTATAGTACTAAAGTATGTAATGTATAAAACCATCGTTCACTTATTTTCGTTCTTGAAAAAACATTCGTTGTAGGTAGAAACATGAAATCAAAAATTCAAAAAAATTGGTACTTAAATTATACCTAAATTTAGTACGATCTGGAACTTAAATACATTTCCTCAGTTTTTTGACGTTTCTCAGCCGAACATTCATCATGAATCCTCAGCAAATGTGCCATTATGGATATCGATAAAATATTTCTTAATTTATAAATTAACCTGAATAAAAGTTGAAATTAAATGCTGAATGAAAGTTAAGTTACGGAAAGATTCAGTTCGCTACTATGCAATATTTTGGCTCAATCGCTAAGTCATAAAACTGCTATGTACATAAGAACGCAGCTCACACCGCTACGGCCTGCCATCATCGGAGGATTTGTCTGAAAAAGCAAAAAAAAAACACTTTAAGTACATAAGTAAATATTGAATTAAGTACTTATGTGTTAAAAACTGGTAATGAATTTCTTTGGGCTTTGATCTACTAGAACTTAAATTCAAGCCTTTAAGGTGTGATGTTATAATTAGCAAAATTTCTAATGGAATTTCATGAAGATAGCTCTTCAGTGTAATATCCATCAAAATACACTAGGTTTTTTTACGCCTTCTCGTTCGAGTGTATGGGAAAATAGAGCACGGTATACTCCTTCTCCATCCCATTTTTTTGAGCGTAAAGGATCGATGTATGGTGGTTAATCAATTGTCCTTAGAGGTAGTAAGCTAGAAATAGATTTTATATCAATAGTCATACGGACCTCAATATGTTTTCATAAAAGGTGATGGCGGAGAAAAGTACAGTCAATAGCGCGGACGCTGCTACAGCACCTGTAAACAAAACAAAGACATTTTGTAAATCTAAATTGCATGTTTTATTATTATTATTATTTATTAGCACTGACGTAGGCAGTGCGTGTTATCGAAAATGCGCCTTATTATTGTCTTACAGAAAAACAATTCGAGCATTTTGTTATTGAATTATGTAGGACGTAGACAGACAGTGCTTATATTAATTAAATATGTACTGAAAAAATAATTCGCCATTTTCTCGGAATGAAATACTCTTAGGAACAAAAAATAGAGTGCTCCAGTACAAATAAATTGAAATGGATGTTTTGTAAAAGGAAAAGAATATTCTGTTTTGAGTATAAAGGGTTTGTTACTCCATTTAGTTGTAGGCTATAAATTGGTTGTACAAAAAAAATAGAGATCTTCTGTAGAATCAACAGGAAAAAAGTGTGTATAATATTATTAATTTTCAAAAGTAACAAGTGAATATCACACTTTGCAAATAGGAGAGCATCTAATAACTAACTACGAGTATCTTACTGAGACATAACGCCATTAAAAACAACTCTCATACTCCGTAATGTTTTTAAACGTGACACTTTTTCTTCTAGCTACTAGGTAACTACATTAAAAAATTCTAAGCACTACAAATATTTCTCTTTTTCCTTCCACAATATCTTTATGATCCTCGCGTACAAAACCTCGTCTTCAAAAATAAGTATATTAAGTTTTTTCTGCGGCCAAGCCACATGCTACCAACGGGTCTTTATTTAATAAACTTGATCAAATGAACAATAGATTTGGGTTCGAGCAAGAAGGATATTAGGGTCCCTTGTGAAATATTGGAAGCCGGTAACCTCTGTCGCCGAGAGCCTATATCTTTGTATCAATACTATATTAGAAAGGGATTATTTTTTGTACAATTGTAGATTAGGGTTTGGAGATTGTCGATCTAGAGACATCATTTTTACGTTTAGCTTTTTTGTTTTAGACATAGTGTTAAGTGTGTGTGTTTCTATAGTAGGAGGATGAAGAATGAATACTAGTTCGATTGGTTTGAATAGTATAGTTTTATTTAGAAATATTTATTATTAGTGTGTAGGTAATGGATGATGCAATAAAGTATTGTAATATGGATTACAAGTTAGTTGGAATAAAGATAATAAAGGTAAAACATTCTCTTCTAAGAACCTTGTAGTACCTATACGTACCATATTATAATTTAGACTTGAATCACATAATTAAATTATTACAAAATGTTGAAAGAGATTTTCGTCACAAAAGGCACGAAGGAACAGGAATCCGACAAATACCGCTCTATTTCTTACCGCTCTTAAATAAAATTATATAATCTGGATAAAGGGCCGGATCCTACATAATTATGTCGGATCTCCTCCCACCGGTACTCACTGGCTTACAATGTCTAGTGGCCGCCATTTCGGGACTTTTGGAAACGGGACATTTTTATTATCATTTTTTTAATACAAAAACTGTATTATTTTATTTACATAGATGATATACCTGGTAAACATACTTGATACTTATTTCCATTATTTTCGGTATTTATCTATGTATGCAGTAGGCAGACCGTCGTCATTAGCCTAATAGAGAAACTTTTCGCCATATGTGACAAATAAAGAGAGTACTTTCACGAATAATTGTGATTTTATAGTAACAAGTTGTCAGCTTCATGTTTGGTCCTTTTTGCATCGTTATGGCAACAATATTTACGCGAAACTTTATTTATGGTCCCTACAAAGAAGAAAAATGATAGCACATATTTTTTATGGCAAACTTAGGGCCGTATTTTTAATCAGCTCTCAAGAGTGACAGCTACTTTGAGTTCGTATCAGAAATGTCATTTCAGTACAAAATGGGCTGTCAAATCCACACTTAATATTGCTCTCAAACTTGAGATCGCTTTATAAATACGAGCCTTATTGTACTAATACTTAAGTATTAAATTTCCCATACAAAATGATCGCCTCGATCTGCCAGATTTTATGGAAAAGCCATTTTTTTCATTTTCTGAAGGAATTTCCTTGTGAAATGACTGAGCAACACCTATCAGTTTCTGGTACGCTATCACTTACACCCCGTATAGCTACGTCCCGTAAAATTTGCCTCTGTCCCGTTATTTTGTCCCTTGAATGCAGACAGCTCTACAACCCCCGCTCCTTTATCTTACACGGACTACACGAAATTTTTATGGTAATTACACTTTTATCGCCATCTCCTAATTCAATTTAACCTCATAGAAGGCGAAAATTATGATTTTAAGACGGCTTTTGATCCTTGAATACTAAATTTTGGCTACTTTCAGCCTATTTACGAAAATAATTCCATTTTTACTAAATTTTTTTGTGAAATTACACATAAAATAAAAGTTTTTTTACACTTTGTGTTGCCACTTCTTGGTGAAACTTCATAGTACCTATGCTACTAATGAAATACTATTTATACGAGTATGTACACTATTAGTTTCACTACCAACCCATCTGGCTGTAGGTACCTACCTGATGATGGATTTAAGATAATAAAAAAAACGTAGGCATAGCAGGTTAATATGGCTGGTTTAAGTAAGTACATGGAAAAAAAATAATAATATGTGTTCTGATATTTAACAAAAAATTAAAAGCTATGTCTTCGTTTACACTGGTCCTGAAACAGATACCAAGAAATCTGGCAATCAGGGTGTTCCAAGAAGGTTAGCATAAATCTACATACAGCTTCAAGTAAAACTAATCACAAGTACATGAATAATTATGCGTGTACACGAGTTGGATTCATCTTGTGGATGGTGCCATAGTAAAGAGACGATGGATGGATATATGTACATACCTGCAGGGTTATTTCAGACACGCTGCCCAAACTGATAGGGATTGCTCAGACAACGAAACTAAACAACTTTCAAAAACAAATTCTTTTAAAGAAATTATAGGTATTTCTTCTCCACGATAATTTTCATGAAATACAAGTATACAAAAAAAAAATCAGTGACCACGGCAGTTTAAATGGAAGTTTTATTTTTGTTTTTCTAAAGATTTCTTAGCAAAAGTTGTTTAGTTTCGTTGTCTGAGTTTGCGCACTGATTCCAAAATAACCCTGTGTAACGTACTAAATATGGGGGTACAATGGATAGAACTTGTCCGGAGAATCACATTTATAAGATTCGAGCAGATTCAATAATATCAATGTCACTATAATATCAGTTTATTTTTCTAGTTATTTATTTTTTGAACTCTCTTTGTTGAAGTTTACTTTATGTTTTTTTTGTCAGGAGATTATGAAATAAAATCTTTTTCATATTGCGAAATAAAATCAATACCAGAGTTGCAAATAACCGTGCGTGTCACAAGTTTCTTGTATTGACGCAGTACAAATCTCTTCCCAGAATTCGTATGGTGGCGCTTAAAGCAAGATTATCTCAAGCTCGCGCGAGACACGTGTTTGGCAATCTTAATTTGCGTTAACTGCGGCACCACGAGAGGTATTAGCAAGATTTGAGCGCAATCTCATACGAGAGCGACTCGAGACTCGTGCGAGATGGGCCATCATTGCTCGACAAAGGTTAGGGTTGTACGCTTTTGAACCATCGTAGGAAGTATGAAAGGTGTATTTATCGTAAATAATAACCACTGGATATATCGGAATTAGACTAGGTCCTGACCAGGTCAAGTTTTACAGGGGTAAAACAGAGGATAAAAACTATCTTTAGTCCTATTTCAGGAAATAGTAAAATTTATTTAGACAATTTGAGCCCTCGAATGACAGTTTTGACAGAATTGAATCAAAGATTTTAAAATTAAAGAACGAAAGCGCTGTCAAATTAAAGGCACAGTATTTATCAGATGACGCATACGCTATTTAAAACTATGTTTTATCGATATAATCTAATCTCACCCATGTTGGCGTACGCTGGCTCATTGTACACCACTCAGGTCTATAGGGTGAAGTATCACGCGGGGAGGCAAGAACATTAATCAACCGAAGCTCTTCTTATTACTTGTTAAAGGACTTTGCGTCGCGAGAAATTTGCATCCACTTCCAGGCTGGCATGTGAGCACGCAATATGATAAAGTCAGTGGAATCTGAGCGCAGATTTTAATGGAAAAGTGAACGTTGCTCGGAAAGTTGTTGAAGAAAGTTGATCTTCAATTCGATGTGGAATCGGAGCTAAGATAACGAATAACTTACACTGTAACTTAATTTTAATGTAGGAATCAACTTTTTACAAGAAAACAGCTGCAATTTTTTTTTATTTATTGAACTATAGATTTTTTTTAAATCTTGGAATCCTTAGTCAATGATTAATTTAGCACTAACTAAGTGAGCTATCGTGATGTATTTGGCCGAACTACCGAATAATTTAAATTTTATAGAGCCTAGAAATTTCGCTAGTTTTATAATTTTCATGTTTGTAATTTAATAAGGCACCTCATGTGGTAATCAATATAATTTATAAAAGGTGAATAATATAATTTATAACAATAAAATTGTGTGTGTTTGTGTGTAACCACAATCCATAGTGTTTGCGTTGTGAGTTGTTATGTGGATAACAGCAGATAAAACAGTATTTATTCCGCATTCCGCCATATTTGTTTTCGTCATAAAACAACATCCACACTGTTTGATGAGCAGATGTGAGAGTCATTTATGGTCATATTGATAGGCTGCATTGATAGGTATTCATTGCGTGATAGCTTTATACGTACCTACATGGAGTAATATTTGTAATATACTACGTACAGTACCTACCTGCATACGCTATATTTCATACGTATTTGCGTTCGTTTCTTCTGCATTCGACATTATCAGCTGTACCGAAAAACTATTTATGTAATGTAAAGCGAAAATAAAAATAAAAACTATTAAATAAATGTAGTGGTAGAGATCGTTATTATTACCATGTTTAAATAACGAAGGATCTTCTAGTTTTGTGCTTAGGCTATAAGTAGTTAAAAAAAATGGCTAATTTGAATCGCCTGAAAACAAATAATTCCCACGGGTTTTTTTTTTTTTGCCGTGGGTTAAGTTACAGGGCGGAAAGCTAGTTACATTACAATATATGAATATAATTATTTTAACAGGTTTGTGTTTCATATACAACATTTAAACAGTTTTTCAGTATTTGAGGTGTAAAATAAGCATAAACCTTTTCCAATAGATATAAATATAAATAAAATTGTATGAAATTATAAAGAAATAAAAAATTGGCTTAAAATTTGTTACGTTTTGGAAAAAGAATTATATCAACCGAAATTTTGAATTTCATAGAGCTTCTCACGATAATCCAAGGCTACTTGTAACACTCGACTTTTTATTTGAATATGAAGGAATTCCGGCCAGGTTTAAGGCGGGCTATAATTTAAGGCGCACAATACACGTTGGATAAATCGTTGTCACGTAAGAATGTCGCATTAGGTAGGGAGGGGGTGTCGAGCATCCGAGATGAGAGGGGGCAAGAGAGGACTAGTGTGGGGACACGAGAAACGGGACGGGACAAATTTAGGTCCCGTTTTTAACATTTTGGTTCAACAAATTCAATTAAAAAAGGCATGTTTGTCTTTAGGTCCTGGTATGTCGCAGGGAGCGGACTCACAGATCCTGTCCAAGTGATGTTACACGCCTAAAATAAGACGGTTATTTTAGATGGTGTCGTCTTATTTTATGCTCTTTTTTTCTTAATATTTAGAAAGAGACAGACCAAACTAAATTGTAAGTTATTTAATAAAAAAACTAATATAATATTACTTATTTTGCGTCTTCGATCAAATCGATCCCAATGACTCCACAATTATTAGAACATTGCATTACGTTTAATACAATCACAATCAGGTTTGCTGTAAGAAATTTCTTTATAGAAATAAGCAGAGCCTTTTGTGTCCTAATTTCATAAGTACCTAATTGTTCTGAGTATGTTTCTGTGTACAATAAACCATGAAACAAAATAAATGAATAAAATATTGATCCAGGATAATTTGACATTCCGGGATGCGGGACTGCACTACTGTCTGGGCATCACTAGTGCAGCGCAATAACAGTGGCACGCCGCAGTTAGCTAGCACAGTTGTTATTGGGTTGTATTATTTATGTGGCGCTGTGACAGTTGGTTTACCGGGGTCATTGAGCCGGCTTTCTTTGGTGCATCCAAGATTTACAGCTGCAAGGTGCAAACACCTTTATTGCTCCGCGGGAAATGACCGGGAAATTTATTTCTTTATTACACCACTAACGCAAAGCCCGGACACTTTATTTCCCTCACAACTTTCACAGTCGAGCAATTATTTTTTTCCGGTCTTTACAGTGACAGCCTTTTGTTTCTTGCTCTATTGCATTTGCGTTCCGTTTTCTTTATATAGTGGCAAACTTGGACCAACGCGGCGCGGATACTTTATTGCCGCGATAGCTGCAACTTCCTGGAAAAATAAACGTTCCGTTTAACGCATAAACGTAATTACTTTACTGGAGTTACCTCTGTTCTCGCCAAAACTTGCATAACGGAAAAACACTTAACGTGCAGACGAATGAAAAAAAAGTTAGTTAGGGGCAGAGACAAAAAGGAAACGGGCACCTAATGGTCTCAAGTTCGGAAACACTTTGGCTAAACATTCGCTAATGGAAATGGAAGCCAGCCAGCGGCGAAGTGTAGTAACCGTGGAATCAGTCGTTTTTTATACGCACCGCGTTTGCTGCCAAATTGTGGGTCTACTTTTTGTTTTCGGCCGCCGTTATTGGACATTAGTACGACAAAGTAGTTTCGTGATTTTTGCGTTCAACTCGAGCGGTTTCTTGGAAAATAAAATACAGAAAGCGGGATAGAGTTTCGAAAATACACCACGAAAAATATAGCAACCTTAGGTAGTTTAGCTTTTAAAAAGTTGTTCTACATCACAAAATATATTTTAATAACTTCAAAAAGTATATTTTGTAGATTTTCGATCCCATTTTGGTACCTACATTGGATATGTGATATCTGGGGAGGGATACGTGATTCAAAAAGAGAATATTGTTTACTTTACTATGATGCTGGCTTTAAACATAAAACAATAAATATTTTAGTGTCTTACTTCTGTGCAAATATGTACTACTGAAAATATTAAAATAATCTAAGCTAATAATCTAAGCTTACCAAATCATCATTACGATTGTCAAGCAAATTCATGAGCGCAGTACAAAGTGATATTTTTTTTACCTATAGGAACGTACCATTTCTTGGATAAATCTGTAAGTTTTTTACAATAGAGTCTATCAAATCTTTGACGCATGTGTCACAGGTTTACTGATAAAAAAGATATCATTTCTTGCGTCAAAAACGCAATTCAATTTCCACTTGCACATATTACGAGGTTTTAATAATCACGCCTTTTGATCTAACTGAACGTTTTTTACTTTTTAAAACAAATGGATTCTTGCTGCTAAAAGAAACTCTTTTGCTACCGTCAACCGTCTTCCCCATAATTCTACTAATATTAAAACCTCTTTGAAACAGGAACTTTAATTAGTGCGTCTGGGAACCACTTTTAATCTAATTGCTTAGTGGCCACTCTCCTTTAGACTACGGTTGAGTCTTAAGCCGTGGCCTTATGAATAGTTGCCATGGTAACTGGAGTTCCAGTTTTGAAATTGCTTTTTAAATTGAGAACTGAACGGAGATGGCCAATGGGATGGCAATGACGGTTGAATATATTTTTGCTGCATTTTTGACTGCATAGTTTTATTTTTTAGTTGGATAGATTTAATTATTTGTGTTTGACAGATATAGTATATTAGGCAACGAGGGAATAAAGCAGTGTCTAACGTCACGGGCAGCATATTGAATCCTGAGCGGAATGAAGGATTCTAGGATTAATTCCCGAGCGCAGCGAGGGAATTAAATCTTTAATTCCTGAGCGAAGCGAGGGAATTATGACAAGAATCCTGAATGTAGCGAGGGATTCAAGTCTGCCCAAGGCGAAGACACATTTATTCCCGAGGAGCATACTAAAGTCAAAGTCAAAGTCAAAGTCAAATAATTTATTTCCAAATAAGTTCTTACGAACACTTTTAGAAAGTCACAAGCGAGTCTATTACAAAGAAAATTGTATCAATGTCACAAAAGAAATAAAAAATATATCACAATGATGAAGAAGCACGAGAAACTCGCACTTTGCGGCCCCCCTTTCGTTTTTGCCTACTCCTACTTTTGACCTTCGTTTTGATTAAAATTGGGTTGGTGTCCGCAATGTGTGCCAATTTCTTGCGCTTTACTGAAATATCCGAGCTCCAAACCTCTTTGTCATTAGTATAGTCATCTAACTTATAATAGGCTTTCTGACATAATGTATTTTTAATTGTATCTTTAAATTGATTTTCTGACAAATTTAATATATGGTCAGGTATTTTGTTATAGTATTTTATACATTGACCTAAAAATGATTTTTTAACCTTAGCTAACCTAAAATGGGGTTGGTCAATTTTATTTTTGCTTCTTAGATTCCGATTATGCCTGTCACCGTTTTTGGTAAAACTATGAATATTTTTCCTTACATACATAATATTTTCATATATAAATTGACATGGTACAGTTAAAATATTTATCTCTTTAAACAATTCTCTTAGGGAATCACGACATTTGAGTTTGTATATTGCTCTAATAGCCCGTTTTTGCAGAACAAAAA
This sequence comes from Scrobipalpa atriplicella, assembly GCA_029255725.1. NCBI lineage: Eukaryota > Metazoa > Arthropoda > Insecta > Lepidoptera > Gelechiidae > Scrobipalpa > Scrobipalpa atriplicella. Next base: position 25,054 of record JARACY010003338.1, read on the forward strand.
TTGAATCAATGTCCGCAGCGCGGCCCCAGAGCAAAATTCCATAGGACATAATGCTGTGAAAATAACTGAAATAAACAAGTCTTGCTGTAGCAATATCTGTGAGCTCTCGGATTCTTCGTACAGCAAATGCGGCTGAACTAAGTCTCCCCGATAAAGATGTAATGTGCTGATGCCATTGAAGTTTCGAGTCGAGTGTAATCCCTAAGAAAACTGTACTTTCGGTGAATTCTAATCTTTCATTATTAAGTACAACATCATTATTGGAAGAATTTACATTAGGCAAAGTGAATTTTATACATTTAGTTTTCTTCGCATTCAACACTAGATTGTTAACAGTGAACCAATTATGAATTTGTCCAAGAGTGTTATTTACGTTGTCATAATTTTGTGCATGTCTATCAACTTTAAAAACAAGAGATGTGTCATCTGCAAATAATACAATCTTTGACAAATTCTCTATCATGTAGGGCAAATCATTAATATACACTAAAAATAGAAATGGACCTAATATTGAACCTTGAGGTACACCTATTTTAACACGTGACCCTGATGACTTAACTCCATTTACATTAACCTTCTGAATCCTATCGTCCAAATAAGAATTTAAAAGGCTCAAGGCTTCATTTTTGATTCCATAGTGTTTCAATTTTGACAATAAAGTTTCATGATCTACGCAATCAAATGCCTTAGACAGGTCACAAAATACGCCAATGGCATCTTTTGATTCCTCCCAAGCACTAAATATATGATTCAAAAGGGCAACACCAGCATCTGTGGTGCACCGTCCCTTTGTAAACCCGAATTGCTGATTATGTAATAAGTTATTGTGGTTAAAATGAGAAAGCATTTGATTGAGTATGATCTTTTCAAACACTTTGCTCAATACTGGTAAAACAGATACAGGCCTATAGTTGCTTGGATCTGCTTTGTCACCAGTCTTGAACAAAGGAACCACTTTACTGTTTTTCATCAAATCAGGAAATATACCGTGATCAATACATTCATTAAAAATATCTGCCAAGTATGGTGCTAATATATCGATAATTGAGGTACACACTTTGACTGACATCCCCCATAAGTCTTTAGTTGCCTTAACTTTTATGTCTTTAAAAATTTTAACAATTTCCTGGGCGCTAACATGACTGAATTTAAATTCAGAATTGCAGGCTCCCACGTTTTCTTTAAGCAATGTTAATGAAAGCAAAGGTGAAGAGTTAAGAGACTTAGTAGTTATCAAGGGTATATTTGTAAAAAATGTTTCAAATTCCTGGGCTACTTCGCAATTTTCACTAATTATTCCACGATCAGTTTTAATTGAAAAGTTATTTTCACGTGGCTTTATTTTGCCAGTTTCGTTATTTATAACTTTCCATACAGTTTTTATTTTATTATCAGCAGTTTTAATTTTGTTACTAATAAAATTTGCTTTAGCTATTAGGCATGCTAACTTAAATGTTTTCGAATAATTTTTAACAAATTGTTTGAAGCTATCATTATTTATCATGTTCCTTTGTTCATAAAGATCAAAAAGCCTATCTCTACTGATTCGTAAACCTGTGGTCGCCCAGTCACTGAATTTAAATTTAGTATTAATTTCTTTGGAATCAATTTTAAAAATAATTTCAAATTCTTCACTAATTGTAGAAAAAAAGTCTTTATATAAATCATCAGGATTATTACTATTAAAATTAATATTAGGCAATTTATTAATTAGAACATTTCGGTATTTCTCTAATCTACTAGTAGTAATACGCCTTGATTCAATTTTAATTTTATGATTTTTATCAGGATTGTTAAATGGAAATGTTACACTTTGACCTCTATGATCTGATCCAAGGCAGTCAATTATGTTTTTTTCTACAGGGTCACAACAACAGAAAACATTATCAATATAAGTAGCAGAAGTTGACGTAACACGTGTAGGTTCAAAGAATACATAATTCAAATTAAATGATTTAAAAAGACTTAAAAACCTATTCTTTAAATGTGGTACCCTCGTGGTTTCTAAAATATCTACATTAAAATCTCCAGTAATAATAATTCTTTTATTGGTTTTAGTTACTAATTTAAGTACATCTTCCATTACTTCTTCAAATTTAGGAAAGTTAGTTTCTATAGGCGGTCTATATACGCATACTATAACATAAGTTTGGAGCTCAACACAAGATAATTCAATACATCTTTCTACCGACAATCCTACAACGTCTCTTCTGTCTTTGAATTTAATATTATTTCTCATTATTATGAGAGATCCACCGCGAGTTAGGGATTGTCGGTTGAAAGAACTAGCAACACTGTAATTTTCGTAATTAATTAATATTTGGCAATATAAATGCCAATGTTCTGTTAAACATACAATGGCCTCAATTCACGCCGTCCAGTTACTAATTCTAATTCTTAGTAGCGCTGTCACTTTCTTAACTTTGACATAAGAACAGGATAGCAAACAAATACGTGAGTTTGAAATTTCTTATCTGACATAAGACTGCTTAAATTAATTAAAATTAGTGAGCACGCTCTATGGTCATTCCTTATTTAAAGCGCCGTACGTCAAATTAAGAATGTCAAAGTCACGTGTTTGTTTGCTATCCTGTTCTTATGTCAAATTTAAGAAAGTGACAGCGCTACTAAGAATTAGAATTAGTAATAGTGCGTCCTGAATTAACACCAATGTCATATTTAAATTTTTCTAAAAATAATTCAACCTGTAATACTTTGCTGGAAAATCCCTCAATATTTTGATGTAATAATTTGAGATAAGATGGCTTTCTATTAGTCAAATTTTTTGTTAATTGTTTGTCAGAAAAATTCAAATTATTTACATCATTTATAGAGGGATTCTCCTTTGTCGAGCATATCAGTTTAAATTATTTTTAATAATAGTACTACCTACTATAGGAGACGCCTGTGTGTTATTATTTATAACTGTGTCATTAATATTAAATGCTAACAATGTAGCTAGTTGTCCTTTTAACAATTTTGACAGGTACATAGTATCCTGAGTCAAAGTAAAACTATGAATAAAACGGTTAATGTCAAAGTAAAAGAATGCATCACTATGATGACAAGTCAAATTAAATAAATGTATATTCATTCTATGAATACATTTGTTGTACTGTTCTGACAAGTTTGAACAGTATGGATACTATATTTTACACACCTACTGCACAGATTACTTAGACGGTGGCAGGCGTCTGTAAGATAATAAAGCTCAGAAATATACCTAATCATGTAATATTGATACATAAATAAATATTGAAAACATACCAGAAGCAACAGATCCGAAAGTCAATTCACACTCACTGAACTACACTTCACGTTCACAATCCACTACCTACGTATTTTTCCAAAAAACGAATTGATCGTATTTAACATTCAACATAAATAACAAAATACGATAAAATACTAGTCACAATGTCTTCTGGAGTCAAAATATTAATTTCACTCGACAATTTACGAAATGGAAGTAATAATCAATGAGGGAAAAACTTTTGCAAAATCAAACCGCGTTTTCTTTTTTTTAGTTTCTTTTTTTTATACAAAGCAAAGAGCACATACAGATAACTAGTCATACAGCCTTTTTACACTCGCCGGGAGGCGCAGAAGGCGAGTGTGGCAACAGTTTTAATACACACACAGCCATATTTTTTTTTTTCTGAAAATTATTTTCTTAGTAGTTCACATGACATTCCAAATTCAAATCACATAATAACCCTTGGGCTATTAAGGATTTCCATACAACTTTAAATCCCTTGGGATTATTTTCTTGCTTTAAACGCAAGTTCCTTGATACATTATGTTGATATAATAATGCAGAGGTGTGTAAATTGTATTTTTTTCCGCATAATATGACTGATATAAAAGCGCAGCAATGTCAATTCACGAAGGTGTTTTTAATTATAGTAGAAAAACCTAGAAAAATATATCAGCTTCGAATTCAATTAGGACCTAAGTCAGTTGTTTTTGTAAGAAAATGGCTAAGTATGTAAACAAACGATATATCACAATAGAGGGAAAGAAACGAAACCACAAGAAGAAATAGAATTAATTCTTCCAAGAATTACAACGCACGAACAAACTTGAAAATCACTTGATTCTAATAATTCACTAGAACTTTTCCTGTACCAGGAAAAATAAGAAAATGTAAGAAATATTTTTAAGAATTCGCCCCGCGGTGGGATCAGGTGTTTTCTACTGCTTCGTTGATTTACTTACTAACTTGCTAAAGGTTGTATAAAGGCGTTATTAGCTGCTAAAAGCATTACAGCGGGGTTATAAGAATTGTTTGCGTAAGAAGTCGGTTTCATAAATTATTTAGGGTGCCTGGAGGTAGGGACGAATTTTAAAAAGTTATTTGATACTCCATTATTTATGTGTTTTATTTTGCTAACAGCGGTAAAGTTTTAAAAAATAATTCACATTATTAACCTAATATATACATGAAAATAATTCATCATAGTAGAATAAACGATATACATACAGAAAAAAGAAACAAAAAAATATAATGCTACTACCATGCTACAACATAGGTAGTAAGAGTTGTGACACGGATTGCTGTGGTCGTAATCGTGAGTTTGAATCCCACTCTCGAAAATTATTTTTGAGATTTTTGAAAAAAAAAAAAAAAAAAAGTTGGCATCCTTTAGTTCTATAGTTCAAATCTCGAAATTTAAAATTTGAAGACATCCTCTTTCAACCTCTTTTTTTATGGAACACCTAAATCCCAAAGCAGCCAGTCCCATTTTTAATTTCCGAAACTCCGGCAACTGGCTGGCAAACCGTCCAACTGCCAGAGTTTTCTGTTTATGAATTTTGTTTTGTTTTTATTCGCAATTTAATGGTTCACAGAGTTATTGGCAAGTTTAGTTAGTTATTTGTACTTGTTTGTTTGTCCGAAGTTTTTCGAACACTTGAGAATTGCTGTAACGAATCGGCTTTCGTAATTGGGTCGATGTTACTTTTTCTTTTATTATAGAAAGAAGTTTATGACAACGCCGGAATACAGAATGAATTAGTTTGTTTCCTATAAATTTTGGTTTTCAGTCAAGATATTTAAAATAGGAATATTTTTCTTGTATAAATGTATTAAAAACCTGTTATAGTTGACACACTCGATATACTTACGGTTTTTTTTTACCAAGGACAAGGACAGAAAAGATATATTTTCAAAAGAGTAAAAATAAGCTTTACATGTCTGCTTTTAATTTATGTTTGTTTGTTTGTTTAAAAAAATATTTGTTCATATCACACGTATTTATTGACCTCTAATTATAAATTAGTAAATCTGCCTGAACCGTTGAATTGATATTGATAAATGATACTTCTTATGGGTATAGATATACGTAAGTATTAAGTAGGTTTATAGTTTTAACCCCGTTAAGCATAATCGATAAATGCAGGCATGATATTGGTTTTTTTTAGATTTTTCATTCTCATGCAAAATATCTCATATTTCATATAATTTATTCCCCCAGCTTCACGTTGTTGTAAAGTGACTTTCATAAACAAGTGAGTTCCGATAGCAAACTGGCGCATTTTCACTGTTATTATAACGAGAGTTTCCGTTTAGAGTTAATTAAAATCAAATGTTTTGGTGAGCGTGACTCTCGGCCTGCTTTGCGAATTAAGGCGGTTGTGCACTGCACATTTTTATATGGGGTGATAGAGGTTGCTCAGTCAACGAAACTGAACAACGTTCACCTGTAATAAAAATGACTTTCAACCTCGATCAGACAATTTGTATGTAAAGGTAATTTTTTTCATAATTGCCTGAAAGAATTTCATGGTGAAAGTTGTTCAGTTTCACTGACTGAACAACCCCTATCAGTCTCTGGCTGTCACTTACACCTCATATTTCACGCTTTCACCCTTCACACCTGGTTTAATTAGGTTTTCTGTATGAAATTTTTCCGCGATAAAAAAATTGCTTATTTAATAATTTTACTTTGTACCTATTTGAAGCTAAAGCAACAGTTTGAAAGTCGACAACTCACACGAAATATGAAGAAGACTTCTACATAAAAATATCTTTTTCTAACCAACTTCATAACTAAAACGAAATGATTATAAATTTTGAAAATCATGGTGAAATCCGGCCCACTGTACCGCAGAGCAAAGTTGAATAACTACTTGGGTAACTTTTGATAACTGAATCGCTAATTAGCAGAGTTGCGCCCCGTTGCTGACACAGACGAAACTCCCTCCCTTATAGGTACACACCGCTCTATATACATAAATTACATAGATGGGTGTATGTTTGTTTAATTACCGTAATACCTGGAAGCGCTGGAGGAATATTGTTTCGTTCTTATTTTAAGAACGCTACTGAACAGAGTCTTCATCGCGACTTTATTGTATTTTTGCACGTATTCCTTGACACAACTGACAAATTGCTTCCAATATAATATAAACAAATATTTTAATAAAATAAATAATATAACTACATTTTTATTGAATAAATGATCATAAATCATCACCAGAAATTCTATGCTCGATTACTCAATACTCCTGCATTCCAAATTCAAATAAAGAAAAAAAAAACAAACGAAGGCGAGTTACAGAAGCGCCACGCACGACAGCGCCATTACTCCGGCAGTCGGAAGACAAAAAATAAGCCTGAATTCCCCCGAGGCGAAAGCTAATTCAACAGATTCCGATGCAGTGACAAATGTTAGGTTTTCTCGGCCTGATTCCGTAGAAATTGTAGGTGGGGGGGATGGGCTTTTGAAATGGCGTTTTTGTTGATAAATACATTCGTGTGATTTTTATTTTTTTGTCTAGGATTAGCTTGTCGAGCAGTGTTTTCGCCCTCGGGAATTAGATATTTTCATATTTTGCAGCAGTAAAAATAGTTTTTTTTTTTTTTAATAATACTGTAGTGTCTGAGGTGAATGACTTTTTGGTCTAGTAGTTTTTGAGATGCATAGTTTAAAAAAGCAAAATCTCTTTTCGTTGGGATCTCATTTAGAAATGCACGTAAAGCTACTTCTATGATCGTTGTGGTTCTGTCTATAAGCAGTAGTAACTAAGTATTGCGTTTTTGTTTACAAAAATATAACAAAAAAAGAACAGCTCAAAATAAAGGCTGTTATTGAAATTCGATGCCAAATGTTGTAACAGTTTATCTCTATACAATAGTTCGCAATTTTCTTTGCCCTTTGTCCGAGGGTTGCAAAAACCGGTCGGGTGCGGAAATTCAAATTGAATGACGATAAGATTGACGGGTAGCGAGACGCGACCCGCTTCACTCGCCTTGCGTACGGCTGAGCGGATGTATTACTATCGGTCTTCGTTTTTTCATAGATACCTAACAACTCGTATATCCCCTAAAAGCTAGACAGAGTGCTAAGGACCAAATAAAAGCTTTTATGACTCGACATCCCTCTCTAGGTATAAAAGACAATCGCGCCTGAGGAATTTGGAAGAGTAAATAAGAAACAACCTAACTGTAGGTACGATATGTTTTGTTTCGGCGATGTTATTTGGTTTTTCATCTTTTCACTTTTTTAACTTGGCAAAAAAATATATTCTCTAAACCAAAAGATCTAGCCGTAACCTAATAAACAACCCCTTAACCAGACTATATTAGCGTTATAAAGTTTTTCAACTACCCACAACTGGAGCACGGCATGTTTATAGAATTTTTCAACTAGAACGCTTGGAAACATGTTTATGTAACTATTTAATTCATTCGCCCCACTGGCATGCTACTGGCAACACAGATACTCCCTGGAATACTTCCAAGATTTAACTTAGGTGCGCCAGGGTGCCACAAATTGGGATGAAATAGTAAGTAGAAAGTTTACAGGGTGTGGTACAAAAGAGGCATTAAAAACCTTCGAAAATTCGAGTTGGTTATACCGTTGTCATTTTGGTCTTACATATTTCTAAATTGATTTGAATTAAGTTAATCCTGTCACTTTCTGAAAATTAGAACCGAAAAAGCATTTTAAAAATCAACACCTGACTTTACTGGTGTCAAAGTGACGCAAAATGTCTAAAATAACCAAAAATACACTATCGGGAATGTTATAGGTACGGAGATAGTGAAACAAAGGGGTGGGAAAAAACCTTTGCTTCCATTATGATGTCACAAAAATAAAGTTCATGGCAGCATAAAATCATCAAAAAGCTGCCGAAAAAACAAGGACCCAGCGAGTAGAAAACGGTTCACGAAATTCCATAACGAACTGTAACAGTTACCGTCTCCGGAGTTCATAAGTCATCTTTATTGTTTAACAGGCCAATTAGCGAGTCGCTAATTAGCGGAGTTAAATAAAAGGTACAATCGTTGGCAATTACTGGCACAGTTGGAATAGTAGAGGGATGCTGGCTACCGTAGCGACCAGGATAGTAAAGGAATTTTCAACGGACTTTGAACGTTGTCTAAAGGTACAAGTCAAAAAGTTCGGTTAAAAAAAAGAAAAACTGTCGATGCGATGCTGTTATATTAAATTTTTTTTTTCTAACATAGGAGGATGATTTTTATTAGTCATGGCATCACGGATAGATGGGGATGCTGGCTACCGTAGCCAATACGTAGCATATTATTATCATGGATTTTAAACGTCGTTTTTTGGTGAAAATATTAGACAGTAAAATAAAAAAGAACTTGTATGTAAAAATGGAAGAAGCTGTGTCCACAAAGCAAGAAAATGCTAATTTTATGCTCGAAATTTTGAAGCAAACTACTTTATGACGTGAACAGTAAGATTTTCGTTGTACTGTAATCCATAATCCGATCTGATGGTTCAGTTAGAAGTGTAACTGTGTTGAAACTGGCGATCATCAGAATCAGTTTTGATTACCAGATGAAAATTATAAATATTTTAAATTATCGCATTGATTTGGTACTGTATTTTTGTGTAATAGTAATTTGATAACTTAAGTTGGGTCATTTGATTTGACAACCAGGAGAATAATCTTCTTGTTGGTACAATAATTATAATTTTGGTTCAACGTTGTACAAATTTATTTTCTACGATATGTGGCTGAGTACGTGG